>JBAMBO010003374.1:0-243963 GCA_037044535.1 Lordiphosa magnipectinata
TCGTAGAGTAAAAATCGTAAATCTATGTAACAGGCAGAAGGAAACATTTCCGCGTTCACCTCCGCCCCCACAATAAAAAATGTTAAATAACTCCCACATTTTTTAAAATATCGATCAAATTTAAAACTAACATTTATATTCGCAAGATCTATAATCCCTCAAATTTTCATAAGGATCGGAATGGAAAAATGTTGCATACTTTTCGGTGGTCTCCCTTTAACATTTAACATTTAATTTACGCTCTCGTTTGTGCTAAGACAACCTTAAAGTAACTGAACGGTATGTATTTATAAATAGTTCAGATGGTTCAATTAGTTCAAAATCTTCACTAATCAAGGTTTTTTTGAGCTTAAGCCGTTACCACAATAATAAGGATAATAAGTCGACAAAGTATTCAGAATTGTACGAGCTATCAACAGCTCTTCTGGTTTTTCCAGCTACCCAAGTCAGCCTAAGCTCCGCTGAAAAATCGGATAGACGCAAACCCATAGCCGATCGAATACATCCGTATGTCTAGTATGTTTACCCGCTTTGTCTGGTCTGAGGTTAAAAATTTCTTTAAATTTTTCCGCTACATACCGGTAAGTACCGGTATACCGAACTAAAAATCCAGATACCAATACGGAACCGAATACCAAAATAAATTAGAATCAAATCTGAACCTTTTTCCGTTTCCATATACACACGGCTACTATTTACATATTGTCATCATTCTGTCCATCATATTTACAACGACTGCATTCGCTCTTCTGTCTGTCACTACTTTCTGTCTCGTCACGTCTTCTCTTACATACTTCTCTTACATACAGTGTGACCATCATCAATATTAACGCTAAAATACTTATCGATACATATATACATTTGGCGCCCATTGTCAAATAATTACAAAGTCAACAGAATCATAAAATTGGGCTCTTCTAACTGCAACTAATAACGATAAACAAAAATGCTTATTACATAAATCTTATTACAACTTCACATCAGAAATATATTGTTTGATCGATTTAAAAGTTAACCTGTGGTCTTTCATTTTGAAAAGTGTCCCTCGTTGAACGTTTTATTATTTGTGGATGGCGTCCATGGGTTTCTAAATGCAATTCCACTAACTTCATATAAAAGTATATCATTATCATATGTGGCCATTAATGGTAATTTATCAAATGTCACAGTGTAGGACTATAATCATAATCAAGCCCTTCTAAAGTCTAACCCTCCCAAGTGAAAGTATTATTAGAAACTAACCTTTTACTTAGATAAATTTACAGTTGTGTTCTCCCTGGTGACTTTTTCCTCTTTAAATACCAGAAGGCCTATAGCCATGGATTTTGGAAGCCGGAACAGTACCGAAGAATTCCTAGATCCAATGAAAGATTTCTATTAAAAAATGAACACGGCTGACAAGATTTTCTTAATAAATTTAAAAGCAGTCCAATCTCAATAAGAGAAGTAACCATGGTTTCCAAAGCCACTCTTTTCCTGTACAAATCACCTCTAGTTTGATTAATTATCCCACTCTCAACTCTCTCTCTCCCTCTCTCTTTCAAGCCTAATCAAGCATTTATCCGATAAACGATAACTATTTTTCAAGCTCTGCAGTCAAGTACTCACCTCCATTTCCACAGTACAAATGAGATTTGCAGGTGGTCGCTAATCAACATAAGACTGTGCATGCAACATGGCTCGTTAGGCTTCATGGTAATCAGGCCACCAAGTTCTATGGCTCCGACTATGACTGGGATGCCACGAAGGCCGCACAGCAACATGGCCAAAATTGGTGGACAGGTTTTTTGCCAGCATTTTGTCTAGTCAGCCACCAGCGTCCACTTGACTTTACCGTTTGGCTAAACAACTCAGCTCACCATTTAGCTGGGTCAAGGTCAGTGTGAGTGGCTGAGGTGGTGGCCCACCAACAGCTGATTACGGCCATTCTTTGCCTTACCAGGGGCCTTAATAAAGGACCATTACACCGTTGATGATGCAGCCGATCGATCATCAGTTATTGTCATTCGGGGCACGCACACATCAACTGGCAATTCAACGCCATCCAGAGAGCGCCCAAGAGTCGCAGACGCATTGCCTGCTTTTGGTGCTGATGCTGGCATTGGCATTGCAAGCCGCGTTCCTCTTTACTGTTCGGTTCGTTTTTCGATTTGTTTTGATATTATTCATGCATCATGGCAAACAAAAACGAAACAAAGCTGAGATTTTTCACAAGAAAATATTCATGTGAAGGCGAAAAAGGCGAAAACTGTGAGCAGGCGCATGTTTTGTCAACTGGCAATCTCGACTGGCCAACTGACGTTTGCGTGACAGCATCAGCTGCAGAAGCGGCGGCAGCATCTCGACGCTGCCTTTGACCAGTTTGACCAATTTTGGCAACATGACTTTCATTTATTGTCTTTCGTTTTTGGGCAGTTTCATGATCGTTCACAAAAAGGGTATAGCGCACAGTAATGTCCTCAAGTTGGCATTGAAATTTAGTTTCGGAGATTTGGCAGGGAAGAGTCGAACTCTTAAAATCAGCAGACTAAAAAGGAAAAGAGTCCCAACTAAATGTTCCAACCCTTTTTTGGCACTTCATGTCAAACTTTGTTGGGCCCGTAAAAGTATAGAAATGTCAAATTATTCTAAAAATCCATTCTAAAGTTAAAAACAATTTAATCAGTTTATTGAAAAAATTTAAAATTAACCTCACTGAAAGTCACTTTAATCTTATTGTCGTTGTAATGTAGCATTGATCAATTTATAAAGGCTGTGATGCTTGCTAACGAGCTTTTCTTGAGGTTTGTGCAGTGAATAAAGCTTTCAAAAAGAAAAAAAAAAGAAAGTTAAATTCAGAGCTTAACTCACTCTACTGCTCGCCATGAAGCTCTTGCCTCAAATGCAATGTAAATATGGTAATAATTCAAATCAAATAGATTTTGCCGACTAAGTTGGGATTTACACGGTGAAGCAAACTTCAAGAAGTTTTTCAGAAAGCCCTGCCTGGCAGGTAAGAGGTGTAGTGTTGTCGCTTTCCCCACTTTTCCCCCTTTTCTACAAACGAAAGCTATTTCAAAATCTTCATTAAGAGTTCAATTACACTTAAATCAGTTCAAAAGAGAAGACACCCTTTTGCCAAAAGCTCAAACTACAAAAAAGCTATTGCTGCAAGCTTTTAGCGACGGCCCGGGAAAGCTTAGAGATGGGAGATGTAGCTTACAAAGCGGTTAACACTGCTAAATCACGAGATTCAAATTTTACTGGTTCCGATCTTATCAGTGGGGATCTCCATGACGTTTTAATTTGTTATAGCCATATCAGACTTTTACTTTTTAAGCAGCAGCGATCAGAGGGATGTAAATTTAAAAGAAATTAAGAAAATAATATTGATATTTAGAAAAAATACTATAAAATTTTTTATATATCAAGAAAATCTTTTCAAAATATTTAGAATGCCCAATTAATATTCCCCAATAGTCAAAAAAAGCTTTTACTGAAAGTTTTTAGAGATGTACTAGGTAAGCCTAGAGAAAATATAGCTGTCACTAGATTCAAATAAATAGTGGCGGACTAGAATTTTTTGGGATTTTTCAGTAATGAGAAATAGTGAGCAATACTTTCCCGATATGGCCAAAGTTTATCACAGTTCAAGAGATTTTATTTGGACATATTTGCATCTTGAAACTGTGTACATTAGGGCTGGGGTCAGTTGGTTCGGGTCAAAAAAACGTGTTAAGCGTCCACCAGAAAAGGAATCTACGAAGAATTCGAAGAAAATTTTACCATGAAACTAAATGTCTAATATCAACTCCTTGCTCCCGCTGAGAAGTATAAAGATTTCAGGTATTTTAAGGTATTTAAAAAAAAATAACACATTTTCCACGTAGTGCTAGTGACTTTGACGAAGTTACTTGAGACCTGTGAACAACTTCCTGTAATTACTAAGTTCTAATACAACATCTTTAAATTAAAACAAACATTTTGTTGTTTTGCTCTTTCATTGGGGAATGTGCTTCCACGTTTTATATCTCTATCGAATAGCCAAAGCTGTATCGGAAGGTTTGTGTCCAGAAGAATGAACAGTTTGTCCCGGTTTGATGTTGGTAAGATGTTCTGGACACAAACCTTCCGATACAGCATTGGGTATACGATAGAGATATAAAACTTCAGTCGTCATCTATATTATCCATTGTTGGAGGCATATTCCCCATATTTAAATACATCAAACTACCTCTTTATCCTTCTCAGCGGGAGCTAGGAATTGATTTTAGACACATAGTTTCATGGTGAAATTTTCTTAGAATTCTTCGTAGATTCCAACTCGAGTGGACGCTGTAAAAAAATGTATATTCAATTTTACTTCGATATGAAATTTCGATATTTTTTAACATATCATTATTACATTTTAAATATCATTCTGAAACTATTCAATATCAATTTAAGAAAATGATATTGTTTTGGATCAGAATGATATTATTTTCTTGCCAAATGATATGAAAAAATTGATATTTTTAAAAAGTTCCTTTTAATAAGGGTCATATCAACATAAAATTAATTTTGTGTACATACATGTTCATAAAAGAGACTGTCCGGAATGACTGACTGATTGACAACCCACACATACTACTAGAAAGCTTAAATTTGGACGGTAGTTTCCATAAAAACCATAAAAATGAGATACAAATTACTGGACAGGTTTGTAGAAAGAAAATAACGTTCTCATGCGATCGATTTCAAACACATAATAATAAGACGTGGGCTATACTAATTCCCCATTTCAGAAAAAGGCAGTCAGAGTTTAATTTCATCCGAAATTTACATCACATTCTATCCTATCCTCATTAACTAACAATTAAACAAGTAAGAGCGCTGTAGTCGAGTTTCCCGACTACAAAATACCCTGTTCAATTGAGACACACATACAAACAGACTCACATACACAAACGCATACACACATACGAGCGCACACAAACACACACACGCGCGCTCACACGCGGCCTGCGCAGGCAGCGCTGCCTGCATGAAGTGAAAAACTGGTTAGATGCTTGGTCTTAATAATATCAAAAACAGGATTCCAATTTCAGAAAATCAAAGGTAACCCCTAATTTATTAGTCGATCTATTGACAATAAAAAAAGCTCATTTCAACGATTTTGAAATCTAAACCAACGTACTCCAGCAGACTTTTGCTTATTGAACTTTCTCCTTTGTATCGGTGATGTAGACTCTACTGATCTTTTATCGTTTCGAGTTTTATGTAAGAATTACAATGTTCTCAATTACCTGCTCTCAACAGAACTCTCTCTTCTCTCTTAAATCGTCTCTCTATAATTATCTCCGGCGAAATCTCTGACCACTCCCAGCTGTGAGTAAGGGCATGGCTTGCCGGACTGGCTAAAAAATCCTCCCCCACCGGGTCAGAGATTTTCCGGTTATTTAGTTTTAAGTTTTACGTATACATTTTTTATTTTTAAAGTTTACTTTTAGATAGTTTTCTCTCTTTCTCTCTATCTCTGTTTTATTTGAATTTATTATATTATCTTATTTTTTAGGTTTTGGTTTTTGCTCTCTCTCCCTCTTCTCGATCTCTATATTATTAGAGATTTTGTTAGCTCTAATAACGTCTCTGACTACAATTGGCTGTGAATAGGGGCATAGCTGGCCGGACGGAGTCGTTATTAGTTTATTTTGTAATTTTATTAGATTTTCTTTGAAAGGCTTCTTTAGCTCATAAAATTTTTTTTTTGTAACGTATTTATACTTTTGTCGACAACCTTTCTTTGTCGACTCTTAATAAAATAAATTAATAAATTGAAGGCTGATCAAAATGGTATGAAAAACTAATGGCGACAATAAAAATGGTGGTCGAGTCATTCCTTCTATTTAGATTTATGCATTATTAAAAATAAATAAATTATTATTAGACAATTAAATTAATGCCGGCCAGAGAACTAGTCTCATAAGTCAGCAACTGGTTCGTGATTTAGTGCACAGGCATATGTATAGTGCTCAGGCATATATGTGGCGCGCTCTGAGCAGTGCTCAGCGGTTTTGTCTTTGTGGATCAGTCGAGTTTCAACTCCAACAGGTGTTAATACAAACGCGGAATATCAATCGTACGAAATCGGTAACATTTCTTATAACAAAAATCAATAAAAACTAACAAAAAAAACACGTGGTAAAAAGAAAGTTGCATTTAATACAAAACGCAAAGCAATTGGTACTTGTTAAATACAAAAGCCAGTGTCCGTTGAGTGGGTGTAAAATTTCAACTTTGTGTCTCTCTTTTAGCGATCTATAAACAATCTTTGGCTTTTTTTTTGTTGTTGTTGGATTATTTAGCTGCATTTCAAGCGGACTTCAAGGCACGGTAAGCAAACATACAGATACAGATGCAAAAATTGAGTGCATTTCAGGAGTCGGGCATTGAAAAAGTGCACTGTGTAAATACGTCTGTGGATTTCGTCATTAGCAAGTGGGACAGAGACAAGCATAGAGTGTAATGGAGATAAATACGCCTGGCTCACTCTGTGAGTGTGTGAATGTGTGGGTCTACCTACCTGTGGCTTCATTACCTGCCATATCGTAAAACATAACGAAACTCACGCACACCAAGCCAAAGCAGCTGCTTTTGTGTACGAGCAAATGGTTGACATATAAATTTTCTAGTTAAGTCGCAATTATCTAAACAAATTGCTTTAACTGGGCTCAATAACTCATAGATACTTACACACACACACACACTCGCACACATAATCAAAGAGAAAGAAAGAGAGTTGGAAATGCAGTTGCAGGGACAGTTTGGAATGTACCAAAGAAGAAAATAAAAAAACATGGTTTGAAAAACGACGAAACTGAATAAAGGTAGATAAGATTACACCTGTGTGTGAGTATGTGTGTGTGTGTGCCGCTCTCGCCTGAGTTAGTTCAAACCGAGGGGTTCAAAGAGAAGGCAGTAGGGAAAAACCGGTAATGCATTTACTCAAAAAGAAGTCACCTTCATAGCAAATTCAACGCTACAATGCGAAAAAAAATACAGTGACATGCGAATGATAGTTCGGACCTGATCGAAATATATAGCATAACGCATATAGTTACTCTAATAAGATAAGAATCTTATCTGTTATCAACTTCCTGGTAGTAAAAGACTCATGAAAATCCCCATTTCGAGAATCTAACGACAAACAGTTTCTAAAAATACTTATGTAAATATTAATTCTTACTTAATTCAATAACCAGTTCCGATCGGTTTCGATTTGTTTTTTTATACATTTTGATGACTTTTTAAATTAAATTTGATAAGCAAACGCCACTGGAATTTTTAATGATTTTTTGAGGTGCGTCCCTTTGATGGAAGGTGTGTACTTCCATGAATTACTAGAACTGAGTAGATTTGCATTTTCTACTTGTGTCGCCAGCTAGCCACACGATCGACATCGACCGTTCGGTCACACATTATCTAATCTCAACATAAGCCGGCCCCAACAAAGGAGATAAAAACAACAACAAAAAATGCCAGAGCAAACATATGAGAGAGTAAAGTCTTAACTGGTGGAGTTTAATGAGGTCACAGCACTCGGGGGTTTTAGTCTGGTTTCATGGCCCACGACGATTGCGTTGGTAATTGCCAGGCTGTAAGCTATATCAACAACAGAAAAAAAATTTTAAAAAATATAAACTTTAGCCAACTTTAGCTAGGCCGAAGTTTGTATACTCTGGCGAGTATATTTGGTTAATTGACTCCAGTGATGGGCTGCGTAGCAAACGAAAGCAATCATCTTTCATACAAGTGACGGCTTCGCAGCTGTCGGCTTTCATCTTGAGAGCCATGATCAGTCATCATATTCATCAATATTATTCTTACTCCCGATTGTTCCTTTAGGTATATCCTCCCTGTGAAATATTACAGAATATGTATAAACATACATATACACCTTTAGCATTTAAGATCAGGCTCAATCCAATGGATTACAGAGAAGCTCTTCAAGCTTATATAAGTATTGTTATTTTATTACCACAGCTGATAACTAAATTATTCAGAACCAAATCATTTTAAGCCCGAGCACAAACCGAACCTTTGAAATTACTGAATTACTATAAAATAATCAGTTCAAAAATTGACAATAATAGTTTTAAGGCAGCGTTTGACAATAAGAGCGAAGACAAAAGTGAGAGTTTATTGGTGAGCTTTAACCTACGTCATTGACCGCTGTCCAGCGAATGTAAATTAGGGATGCCGGAAATAATATCAGTACAGTAAACATTCAATACAATCAACTAATCCAAATTAATTTTTTCAAAACAGTTTCTTATGTAGAAAAAGTTGCTTATACAGAAAAAATAGAGGAAAGCTATGTATATACCCTTTTAGCTTGATGGCGCCACCACTTTGAGCATTTGCTTCCAAGTTTGTTATATGGCAGCAATACGATGTGTTCATCCGATTTTGACCGAACTCCCCAAAAGTGTGTGAAAACTGATAATCTTCACAACTGGAAAGTATAAAGAAGCTACCATTGAAAACAAAAAAGTTTTACTCCCTAGAACTACTTTTTCAACAGATCTTTCCTATGGCAGCTATATGCTACAGTCATCCGATTTGAATAAAACTTTGGCAGAATTGTGTGGTAGCATATAGTATTGATCAGTAACAAGTTTGAGAGCGATAGCATTGAAAACAAACAAGTTTTTCCTACAAAGTCTTTTTTTCTAGTTGTCCGATTTTCATAAAACTTGGTGGAATTATGTAAAAGTATAGAAAACATAGAAATACGAGGATTGGGGACGTTTGCGTTGAAGACAAAAAAGTTTTTCTCACTAAAACTACTTTTTCGATCGATGGTTCCTATGGCAGCTATATGATATAGTCATCCGATCCGGCCGATTCCGATAAATGTGTAGCGTGTTTGTACCAAAAGACTTCGTGCAAATTTTGGTTATGATAGCTTTAAAACTGACGGAGGAGATAGCATAGAAACAGACGGACGGACAGACCGACAGACGGACATGGCTATATCAACTCAGCTCGTCATGCTGATCAAGAATATATATACTTTATATGGTGGTACAAACATCTGGACAATTTTAATATACCCTCTACAAGGGTATAAAAAGAAGTATAAATGATAAGATAAATCAGTTTAGTGATATATAGACAATTAAGCAGTTTTATTGGCTAAAATAATATTAATTAAGTCTTTAAAGAACAGCTGTTTCTCTAATTAGTCGCAAAAATAAGATTTCATTGCTTGTATTTGTTCGCGATGCTCTTGGCATTTGCTATTTCATCTTCTATTTCAAAAAGTACGGAAGTTTGGAGATTTATTTTCGTCCATATCATTTGAACTTCGTCCACATAAAGTAAGGTTTCCTGAGTACATTC
Source organism: Lordiphosa magnipectinata (assembly GCA_037044535.1). Taxonomy (NCBI): domain Eukaryota; kingdom Metazoa; phylum Arthropoda; class Insecta; order Diptera; family Drosophilidae; genus Lordiphosa; species Lordiphosa magnipectinata. Next base: position 9,364 of record JBAMBO010003374.1, read on the forward strand.
TTTTGGACCTTAGTGTAATCCAAATTTTCTTAACACAACAAATTTGATCTCTATGTTTTATACTTTGCAAATTAATAATCATTCCTCAACTTATTTTGTTATAAATGAAAAAATACGCACATTTTGTTTTGCATCTTCCACATAGAACTATCTGTCACATAAGCTAACAACTAATAGAGTAATTTGTAAGTTTATCTGACCAGCCATCTGGAGGAAGAGAAATTGTCCTTTAATCTACATGGGGTAAGACTTATATGTCGGGAACTGGTAACACTAATGTCAATAGTTAAAATCTGATAATACCAAAATAAAGTAGAGCGCTATTTGTGTTGTTTACAGTGTGTTGAAAAAATCAATTTGGCTTTAAAATGGAATTTCAACGTGGATTATCTCAACAAGAGTGTGTCGATGAACTTAGTTCTTCGTATGGCAATAAAGCACCACCAAAAACCATTTTATATCGCTGTTATAGTGAATTCATTCGTAGTCCTAGTTCGCTCAGCGACTAATTCCCTACAGATAGTCCAAAATCGGTTGTCGTGCCAGAAAACATAGATTCTGTGCGAGGGCTGATAATGCAAAATCGTCATGTGACGTACCGTGAGATTGGGGCATCCCGAAACATTAGTTCCACCAGCATATGTAAGATTTTGCATGAACACCTTGCCGTAAAAAAGGTTTGTTCGCGTTAGATTCTGAATACTTTGACAATCGCTCAAAAAATGATTCGTTTGGATTGGTGCAAAGAAATGCTAAAAAAAATGCGATCGCGTTGCTTCAAAAGAAAAGATAAGATGGTCACAGGTGGACGTGGACGTGGATATATGCGTAAGAGCCGGAATCAAAACAGCAATCGACGGTATCGGTGTTCCAAGACTAGCCAAATCCCACAAAAGTTGTTCGCGCACGAAGCACTGCGAAGCAAATGGTCGCCTGATTCTTCGGCCGAATGAGAAATGTTCAGTTTGAGCAACGTAGGACGTTCAATTCTGAGTGGTACATTTGTTTGACGTAAGTCTTCGGAGATGACGAATCATTCTCCATCATGACAATGCGAGCTCTCACACATCACGTCACACAAGCGACCGGCCAAAACGTCGAATTGATGGGTCATCTGTACCCCACATAAAGATTTTTATTTAATATCCGGCAACCCTATTGAAAAGCTGTTTGCTTTCCCGGCATAAGTTTCGGCATACGTTCGGCTGATGTAGGTGTGAATTGCGTAGCGTGTTTTGCTCCTGCGGGCCAGTCGTACCAATCGCTATGTTAAAGCATTGGATCGGTATACGATATAGACCATATTGTTCCCCCTCAGATAAAGTTGAGGAATCAACTACTGAATATTTAGAATGATGCAAAATTTAGGCTTTTTCTCTACTTTAACAAACTGCAGAAATACTATCGGGCCATTTACTGATTATTTATGAGAAAACTAGCAGAAGTCTAAATTCAAAATATTTAACAATACTTTGAGGTTGATCATCTTCTGAGGCTCTGTTGCCGTTATTCAGTTGATAAACCCAGAAGGGTTTACAATTATGGTTGAAAAAAAAGTCGGGAAGACAGTTCTCAAACTTTGTAGATCCCACTTTCTTGTGCTTAAGTTAAAAGAAACTTAGCCAATGGAGTTCAGAGAAGCTCAGATGATCCCTTTGGATCATAGTCAATATAAAATGTAAGCCTTTTTGTGCTTTCATTTAGATACACACTCTTCCCTACGTTCCATATACATAGACCCCTACCCTCTGCCAAAGGGTATAACAAACTTTCAACCAGTTTGAGCTGTCCCACTCTACACAGTGGAGGGCAAATTATGAATACTTAAACACAAATCTTTATGGAGAGTGCCAGACAAACATTTAATAGAAAAATAACAAGTTAAGAAACAAAAAAACTAACGAGCAACTGGCTCACTTTAATGTGTAGGTAAACTCGGTTAGTTGTTGCTGTTGCTGTTTTTTTAACTTAAGTGTCGGCACATGCGGCGTATGCGTAATGTATGTACATTTTTTTTTTTGGCGCATGACTGTCATACAGAAATCGCTAGATTTTAAATAGATTTTTACGAACTTCAGTTTTTGAAAAGTGTTGAACCAAAAATGATGTCAGACTCTTAACTCAAGTCAGGATTACAAATTGAGAAAAAGACAGCTCTACATTATTATTGTGGGCGTCAAAATGCAATTCTTCTTCACAAAAGTGGAAGCTTTTTTTCTGTTTAATTGAGCATGAAATTTCATAGACCGCCAAAGTTTTATTTGATAGATATTTCGCATCGACATTTACCTTAACCCTGAATATAATCAATCAAGCCTGAAGAGAGAGCGAGAGGAACAGTGTGCGCTTTAATCAATTTCTGCAAAACAAAAAGTAGCAAATTATACAGATAAAAGATACATTTATCGCTGCTGATAAGATGAGTCATCATTTTAATAGCAAACTGAACAAGGAAAATAAAGTGCATACTAGCATATGTGTCGTACCAACTGGCCACTTGGAATGCATGACCTGCGCTTCTGAAATGCCAACTGCAGCTTTCACCCATTGGTAATAACACGCATTGTACTTAAATCTAAGTGGTTTTGTTTTTGTTTGCTTTGATTAAACAAATTGTTTAAATTGCTTAAATTTTTAAATTTGAAGAGAACATTAGTAGTTGGTAATTAGCTACAGCAAACACTTGACTGATTATGAAATTTAAGTTCACTTTTTGTGCTTATGATAAATAATATGGGAACCAATATTAACAATTAACTAACTCGGTCTAGTCCGAAGGTTATATACCCTGTACATGGCAATGCTTAAAAAGATCCATAAAGACGAAACATATATTAAACAAGTAAGAAAGTCGGTCAAGCCCGACTGTATAATACTCTATACCTGCAGTAGCAGCTCTGCGAACTTTCTTTTGGTCATAACTTGACCAATAGATGACGCCATTACTTGATTTTTAAAACTGACCAATAGATGGCGCCACTATTGTAACCATTTCAAAACTGACCTTGGATTGGAACTAACTTTTGGTCATAACTTGAGTATCGTTCATCCGATCTATATCATATCTTTAGCAAATCGATAAATAATGCTATTTAATAACTATTTTTAGAGGATACAAACCATCTATCTTTAAAATTGTAAGAGATATGAGGTTTTTCGGGAGGGGGCGTCTCAAAAATTGAAAATAAACTTGATCTGCCTGCATACATGTCAATCCTCTATCTCTTACCATCTCTGAGATCTGTGCGTTCATACAGACGGACATGCCTATATCATATCGGCTGTTGTTACTGATCAAGAATATATATACTTTATAGAATCGGAAATGATTCCTTCTCCCTGTTACACCCTGCATGAACCTTTAATACAGTGTATAAAAACGCAATGATTCCAATCGCTGTCATGAAAGACGAAAAGCTATTCAATCCTTGATGAATTCTTCCACCGATCGTTTCAGTTGTGATGGTCCCATATATTATATATACTTCATAGGGTCGGAGATGATTCCTTCTGGCTGTTACATACTTTTGCACATCTTAATATACTCTGTGTTCCTTTGGTACAGAGTATAAATATTCTATACTATTCTAAACCCTCGTTTTTTTCGGATTTTTATTTACACGGTTTTCTATTTACACCCAGACAGCACTTTATGAAAAATTCTGATCACATTCGAGCCTCTTTCGATTAAAATAGTCATAAATGCGCTCGTTTTCTGATCATAAATGATACTTTTGTCGGGAGAAAATGGCCGCTACATTTCATGAAGAGTCGTTTATACCCCGACTTTTTATCAGTTTCGACGCATTTTCGAGTCATTTACGAGTCTTTTTACAGTATTTTTTATTGAATCACATTATGAGCAAGTGCATAAGTCATTTTCGGGTCTTCCTTAAATCGTACATGAAATTAATCTCATTTTAATCATCAAAAGGGCTCGAAAGGGAATCATGAAGGTGATTCATGTAAAATTATCTTCCAAATGCTAGGTGGGCAATGTCTCTATATGGTTTGTCTCGACATAAAATAAAACCAATTCCTTCAAAAAAATATTCTCGTTTTAAAACGAGGTTCTTTCGGGTTTTCGGTTTATTATTTAAACACTATTTACACGGTTTTCTATTAACACATGGTTGTCTATTTACAATGTCTCAATAGGGTTTGTCTGTACACGGTTTGACGATACGGTTTTATCTATCTGTCTGTCTCGTCCATTTTATACAGTGTCTGCAATGTGACCATCATTCGATGTCTTGAAAACATCTGAACACAAACCTATTTTTTATACAAAATTGTGGCAGTTGACTTTGAGTTTGGGAACGGTCGTAGACTCTACGACTGAAAAAAAAATCTGTGCTGCCGGTACCCCAAAAATGTGGCAGCCTTGTGCAATTTTTATCGATAGATATCTGAATATGCACCCGTGTGTATTCGAAAAAGTTCTTTAAGTTGGACAGGAGTTGCCTTGTGCACGTCAGCCTCCCAAAAACACACGAAACGTTTCTTCAGATGAAAAATAGAATAGATTAGTTAATGATGGATTAAAATTGTAATTATTGTTGTTACATGCATTCCCAAAGCTCTTAAAATTGACTCCGATTAATAATATGGTAATTGGTAGTCACTTAGCTGGTATCTAATGTGATGCAGTCCCAGATCTCGATTCGCCGCCCTGGGTACTCGTCGGAGCCGCAACCGTGGCCATTGTCACCGCCTTCGGATTAATCTCCACGAATTTGGCTGTGGACAGTACCAGCTCATGATCCTCATCCGACTCGGAGGTCCCACGGACTAGCTATAGAGGCGTAGATATCACAGGTCTCATTCACAATATCTATTAAACACATCCGGCTTATAGGCATCATAAACATGATGGCCAGCTCCGGTAACGATTTTAATGTCCACAATTTTGCTGCCCCGTTGGAATTTACTCAGATCGTCCAAAGAGGAGTCAATCTAAGTGTGAGAGCCTTATATATAATGTGATGGGTATGTTTCTACGCACATCTTTGTTGCGATTGATCATAGGGTGCTGGATCCAAGCAAAGGATTGCATCATGTTGTGTGGAATGCGAATACGCCGGTGTGGTGCTGTGAATTGCTTTGATGGATATACTGGGTCAGCAGATTGATGTCTGTGGAGTTCACGAATGATGATTCTGATTAGATGGCGTTGGCCATTGTTCCCATTCCCTTTAAATGGCGTTTAATGAAATTTTGCAAAAGCAAGTTTTCAATTGTATCCACAACCATCTGCATCTGCGTAATCCAGTAAAGAATTTTATTTTCCATTTTGTAGACAAATGTTCCAAATTAAACACCGAAATACCAATTTAATTTAAAGTATACATAAAACAGCTGATTGACATTTGCGACTATTTGCAACTGTTCGCTCAATGTAAACACCAAAAAAGGTTGTAGCCCCCGAAAAAAGTCGTACGACAACAGTGTTAATTCGATATAAGACATATGGGTTAAATGAGAAGGTCATTATTAGACTTTACTTTAAGTAAAATAATATCTGAGCTAAATCATTTCCTAGTTGATTTAAGATCTTAACTCGGGCATACTTAATATTATAATATTTTTTTCTGGCTGCACCAACAACCCAAGGTAATATATTTTCATTTGGTTTTTAAATCATTTTAAGCCGATTTCACGACTTAAAACCATAAACTGCCATCAATTTGGTGGTCTGTTTTTTTCCAAAGGGTCGGATCCCAGCTGAAGAGCTAATGAAATTCACTGGGACGCGCCATTATCAACGTAGCGTGGCTTCGCTGTTGTCGTCGTCGTCGTCGTTGTGGTTCCAACAGTGAGTCAGAGTGTACCAAGCCGCCAGCTCTTGCTTGCCTTTGAGGTTCTCTGTCTACGTGCAGCTTGGAATGTGGGTAGTATTCAATTTTTGCATTTACCTCATGCAGAATGTATGTATTAATTCGTATGTATGCCTGTAAGCCTTCAACTTGAGCACATTTTCCACTCCCTAAATGTCTGAGAATGACGTAAAATTGTTAAGCCATAATGTCAGCAATTTTGACAGACAACCTAAATGATAGTCAATAATAAATATTGTGAATTTTAATGCAAAAACCAAACAACGAACAACGAACAAAACACCTTTAAGTTCTGATAAACGATACGTGACAGGAGGCCCCGTTTTGCTACACTCGTAACTGGGTTGCTACGAGTGCAAAGTTGAACTTGTGTTAAGTCACACTCTGGTGTGGAAAAAAATCTGGCTTTTGTCGGCCAAACAGTTGAAAGGGTTTATTATTTGCAAACAAGTATTTAACTCTAGACAAGTACAACAAGCACTCTCTAATGCTGTATTATCCGCAAACGCCCTCAATACTGATCAGCCGGTTTTGGCATCTTGAAGAACTTAATTTATGCCCTGCTTCCTGTTCATAATCAAAAATACAATTTTAAAAATAAAAACAAAGAACAATTTCCAGGTGTTGTTGAGGAAGCAAACATAAATTGTCCTCATTAAGTTTACGGAATCTCATTCCGAAATGGTCAAACTCAATTTACGACAATTTAATAACCTCCAGCGATTGCACTTAAAAATTTATATAAAAATACAACAAAAAATACCAGGGAAATGCACATTATCAGCAGAAATGAAAAAGAAATGCTTGAACCAGTTGAAATTTTAAGCCCAATTAATCTTAGATGTGTGGACACACTGAAGACGTTCACCGATAAGCAAAGTGGTTTGTTTATGTATGCGCAAACCGTTCTGTCAGCAGAAAAAAAAGACGTCCAAATGCAGAGCAATAAACCCAGAGACAGACAAAAATATTAAACATTTAACAGACAAATAAGCAATTGGGGACAGCGACAGTTGATGTTACCAAGAGGTTGAGAACTTTTTAAAAAAATAGAAGGAAGCTAACCTCGGCTCGAGTGAAGTTTATATAACCTGATAGATTGTATAATTTATATAAATTAAGGTTTTAAATGATTTTCGTCGAACATACTTAGCTGAGTTATTTCCCAAACTCAGCAATAGATGGCGCCACTACTGTGACCATTTAGTTATCTTTAGTAACTAACTTTATTTAACATAACTTAAGCTAACAATATAGTTGAGTCGAACGGAGAGAAGCGCGCGCGTGCTGCGCTGGCCGAAGCCAAGCCAGAAACTGAGCGCCAGGGATGGCGCGTGTTGTCGCTCTGCTATCGCGTTAGGGATGGTGGTCGATGAATAGTGTGACCAGAGGTGGCCAGGGCTGCCACAGTACTCCCCCTCCAGAGACCATGTGGGAACGAATGATGAAAGTTTTGAGTATAGCCGGGATGAGTGTATGTCCGGGGTGAGTGATGATCATCTACAGGATTTGCACAAGTCCCAAAGTGGAGGAATGCTTGCGTATACTTCCTCGCTGTGATGTTTGTGTCGTAGCTGGGTCGATGAAAACCTCGCGTTGAGGCCGTTGCTTCGAGTGGGGGTCGACAAGCAAGTTCGCCTATGCAGGGTTGAGGTTGAATAGTCAATTGTACTGGGTATTGTACCCCGAGCAGAGACTTTCGTTTGCCACGCGTTGTGGACTTTCGCTTGCCACTCGTTGTGGACTTTCGCTTGCCACTCGTTGTGGACTTTCGCTTGCCACGCGTTGTGGACTTCCGCTTGCCACGCGTTGTGGACTTTCGTGGTGCCTCTCGTTAAGGACTTTCGATTGAGGTCGAGAACTTGTTGGTAGACTCAGGCTGGCATTAATTGCCAAACAAAGAGCGTCTCGAGTTGTAGCATGTTGCTAGTGGTCGGTCAGGTTTGGGGATCGCTGTGCATGAACATCGGCGACGACGAAAGATGCGATGAAGATCCAAATTCCGCTGCGCGACGTACTTCCATAAGTATGATCGATCGTCTGGCAGGCTGCGTACCAATGTAAGATCTAAAAAATTGGTCGGATACTTGACCAACGTGAAATCGGTTACATGTAGTTGATGAGTCGGTTGGGCGCGAGCAGCGGTGTAGGGCAGGCTGGCGATGAATGTTTTCGTGGGCAACGGTTGTTGGACAGCCTGACGTGGAATGTGGATACGTTGCCGGGCGTCGTTTTTAAACCAGGAGCTCCCAGGCAGCGGAGTCGTCAGGCATCCAGTTGTCGAGGCATGGATCCTGGCAATTGATTCGCAAATCGAAAATTGCCACAATTGTTTTCGAGGAAAAAACATGCCGCCTGTTGATCGTGTGTGTGTGTTTTGCCTGCGTCTGTATGTGTGCTTTGCCTGCGTCTGTATGTGTTCGTATGCAGCGCCACAGTCTGCGCCAAGGATCTTGTTTGCCCGTGTCAAAGGTCCATGGCTGGTAGATGTGGGAACCAAAGGACACATATGAACGTCCATGATCGATGAACGAATGAGCCGCCGAATCGCATTTTGTTTGGTAAGAACGCAGCAAAATTCGATTGATTGTAGTTGCAGACGCCGTGAGCATGTGTGCATGTGTGCATGTGTGTGTTTTGCAGGAACGCGCGAAAATTCGTGATTGTATGCTGCAGACGCCGTGAGCATGTGTGTATGTGTGTGCCGCCCTGTCGCGGCGTCCGTCGCGGCGTTTGTCGTGTGTGTGTGGGACACACTTGGCCAAAAAGGCTAGAGATGTTGCTGTCCTTGAGTTTCTGGCTCGCTGTTGTCGAAATTGTTAACTTAATACTGTTTGATTTTGATGATCGAAAGTTGTATGTCGAAATGCATCGCGTCACTGTATGGGTGTGTGAGTACGGGCTGCGTCCCAGAGCAGGCTGCTTGCCTGTGAGTGTGTGTGTGTGTGCGTGTGAATTTCGTCAGAGGTTGAAATTAATTTGTTTAACACTCTGCTATGAATTTGTTTTGTTTATTGTTAGTGTTCTTTAACTTAGTCGGAGGGTCACCACTTTAGTTAAAGTGGTTTGATAAGTAATTTTATTGGATAATACTTAAGCTAACAATATAGTTGAGTCGAACGGAGCGATCGGGCGCGAACCGCGCTGGCCGAAGCCAAGCCAGAAACTGAGCGCCAGGGATGGCGCGTGTTGTCGCTCTGCTATCGCGTTAGGGATGGTGGTCGATGAATAGTGTGACCAGAGGTGGCCAGGGCTGCCACAACCATTTGCTTGCCAGTTTGTTATATGGCAGCTATACGATATATTTATCAGATTTTGACCAAACTTCCCAAAATTGTGTGGAAATTGTTAATTTTCATAACTGAAAAGCATCAAGACGCTACCATTGAAAACGAACAAGTTTTTCTCACTAGAACTGCTTTTTCGTCCTATTGTTCCTATGGCAGCTATATGCTATAGTCATCCGATTTGGATCAAACTTGACAGAACTGTGTGGTGGCTTATTATTATTTATTAATCAGTAACAAGTTTGGGAGTAATAGCATTGAAAACAAAAAAGTTTTTCCTACTAAGACTTTTTTTTAGAACTATATTTTGTATGGCAGCTATACTATATAGTTGTGCGATTTTCATAAAACTTGGTGGAATTGAGTGAAAGCATAGAAAACTTAGAAATACGAGGTTTGGGGACGTTTGCGTTTAAGTCAAAAAAGTTTTCCTCACTAAAACCAGTTTTTCGAACGATCGTTCCTATGGCACCTATGTGCTATAGTTATCAGATAGGTGCGGTTTCGATAAATGTGCAGCGTATTTGTGCCAGAAGGCTTCGTGCAAAGTTTGGTTAAGATAGCTTTTGAAACAGACGCAGGAGATAGCATGGAAACAGACGGACGGATGCATATCAAGAATTAATATACTTTATGTGGTCGGAGAGGCTTCCTTCTATGTGTTACCAACATGTGGTCAATTTTAATATACCCTCTACAACGGTATAAAAAACTTAAGATCCTAAAAACGTCGGAATTGAATTGAAAATATATTTGAGAAAACAGACGATAAACTACTGCGCCTTTTGGGACCATTGTTTAGCTTTCCATAAAAAAACTTACTACTTAAGGTAATACTGCTCCCACAATGGTGCAGTCGGGAGGAACTCCTTCTGGTAACATAACCAGTGTTTGGAAGTACCTAGGTAGAAACACCTAGGTACATACCTAGATACATATTTTGTGTACCTTTTACCTTGTCCCGTTATTTTCAAATTCGAGTATCTTTTACCTCACCCAGGTTTTAATTTTCATTTACCTTGCCAATATGTAAGGTACTAGGTACTTTTCGCACTCGATTTTTTTCGCTCCGATTACATTATAGCAGAGATGCTGCCGCGCTCCGCCATATTTAAACGAAAAGTATCAGGGAGCTGTATGTGGCTTCAACTGGACGTCCGGTAAACATTCCCTGTTCAAAAACTATACGATCCATGCTAGATAAGAGGAAGGAGGACTATCAGCCGAGCTCCCATTATCACTTTCGTAAACATTTTGCGATTTTTAGACAAATTTTCGCAAAATTTTACATTACCACAAGTGAAAATGGGAGCACGGCTGTATAAGGCTGTACTATATTGGCTGAAGTTCATAGCAAATACCGACTTAGAGATATCCAAATGTTAAACAGTTACAGAAAATGTATCCAACTTTTGAAAAGCATTTAAAGTGTACAGTTTTGAAGGAAACACGTGAAGACTGATTTTTTAGACTAGCGGGATTCTGATGCTGAAATCATTTTTCCAAGGCACTTTAGATGCGCATCAAACGCTTTGAACTTAATTGTTACGAAATATTTTGAACAGGGTCTACCAAACACATTATTCAAGCGGTTGTACAATTCTTCCTTTGGGAAAGCAACGGTAACTTGGAATGCTGTTAGCAGATCCGTAGTAGAAGCAGATGAAGTTGACAACAGTAGCAGCACCAGATGGAACAGTTTTCATGACAGTATTCCACGAATTTTGGAACTAATAAACAAATTGAAGTTGGTTCTAAATAAAAACAACAAAATTGTAAAGTGTTTTAAAGATTGGCTTGTTAAAGCAATTACGGAAAATTTGGAAACTGTTGTCAATGAGAGTTCAACTTCAAAGAATTCTGAAGACCTTTACGATACCAGAAATGGAAGATTGGATAAAACTGAGAATTGTTATGAAAATTCTAATATTGAATTGGAACTCTTAGTTATCTTGCCGATTCCGGAAATCTTTTGAATCTATACTTAAGTATAAAAACAATTGCAATGTTTTTTATAAGTATAATACCATTTTGCCTAGGTTTGTCCCAATTGAAAGAATTTTTAGCAGAAGAGGCCAAGTACCTACACCAAAAAGAAATAGAATGGGTGACGAAATATTCGAAACTCTTGTTATATTAAAAAAGCGAGAAATATTTTAATAATATAACATCATATGAAATTTAAATATTCCATTTTTAAACCTTATATAATATTTATTACTAGTATAAATTGGTGAACAATGTATTTTAATTTAAAAGTATCTTTTTTGTACCTTTACCTTTACCCAGGTATTGGAAATTCCTTATACCTTTTACCTTACCTTGGTATATTTTTGGACATTTACCTTGTACCTTACCTAGGTAAGAAAATTGGGTACCTTTCCAATCACTAAACATAACCTAACCTTTCTTTTCCAAAGATCAACCTGTTCAACTCATCAAAGTCAGCTCATAATAGATTCTAATCCAAGCCCTGTGCCAGGCATATAAATAAACTACTTGTTTTCAGATTTGTTTTGCAAATTCTTACTTAGCTTATACCCGTTTCTATATTATACATATTCTATGCATATATAGGTACATACTTATACAAGTTCTACAGATAATGCCTACTTCAAATGTCACTGTTGATTAATCTATTTGTCATGTAAATATAAGTGCTGTGGTGCTTCTTCATAAACAAAAGGCGAAACAGTTGTCACAATATTAGCTGAACTTTAAAGTTAATTTGGCCAACTATTAAAAAACTTCGTACATTTTATGAGACCTTAACTGAAATTCTTTAGTTTGAATCAAATTGTTTTTTTCCAAGAATTTTGGATACTCGAAATATAAAAAAAAAGAAGAAAAAAAATAATCATTTGACTCTGGCAAATGTGTTGGCTTACGCCGGACGTCACAGCTGCCGCTACAAGTCGCAATTTTCAGCCAGAAACCAGTCTGACCATCTTTTTTTTTCATTTTGAGCCGCTGTTTCCCCCATTCTGCGGTGTATATAAGTCAACATGTGTGTGCGTGTGGTCAAATGTCGACTTTAATTTTTTTGTATGTTTCCATTGTAGTTGAGCTTCTTGCTTAACAAAATTAACGTTGCAGAAATTATGATGCCTCGTTTTTTGCGATAGGAAATTGGATATACCAAACGACAGCTGGCTGACAAAGGCAAAAGTGTTTTGAATTAGATCACTCAGCCTCGTGATGCTAATGAAATGTCAATAAAGTGAGATTAAGTCGTGATCATTGAGGTGCTGATTAAAATGAAAAGTCGTTTATTTGAGGTTGACTGAATGTTCACTCTAAAAGAAAGACCGCTCTATTACTTCCGTTTTGCGAAATATTCAAGCCATCCTTACCTGCTTAAGCATTTCCTGTGTTTTGAGGCTATTATTATCCCCAGACAACTCAATCCTCACCTACGCATTCACATGATTCTCTTTTGTTTTTGTGCCAAAAAATGTTGTGTTGGTCTTAAGCCAGAGTCAAGGCAAAACTACCTGAGTTCATCGTTATCGTTTCACCTTGTGACATTCCACAAGGAAATCTGTGAGAAATGTTGTATAACATTCTCTGTACGGGGTAAACACACACCCAGTTTCCAATTTCCAAATCGACTGCGCCCATTTTATTTTTATTGGGTTTTTTTTTTTGTGTTTTTTGATAACTTTCCATGGGCAGTCACCAGCTGCTGCTGCTGCTCCACATGCATTTACCATGGGATGACAGTTTGTTGTTATGGCTATGGTAACATGAAACGATTGAGATGAGGGTTCCCCCCCTGGGAAATGATCAAAAACCCAGCCAGATGCCCACTTGTGGCTGTTGATAAAACACAAATCAAATTGATAAAAACACTATTTTGCTTTTATTAACGATCATGTCGATACAAAACGAGGGAAACAGTTTAAGTCATGCGATACTTTTGTTTTCTAGAACGTCGGTTTTGTTACACTGGTTTCGATATAATTTATGTTTTTACAAAAGGTCAATAAGATCGGAGGTGCTTGGAAAATGTACTTCCCTTTCAGTTCAACTTAGCGGCAAACTCTTTATAAGGTTTTCATCATAAAGATAATGCTTTAGACTATGATGAATTAGTTGACTCATGATTTCCGTCTGACAAAACTGATTTGCATACATGTACAAGTATGGCCAGTGCCAGTTACCGGTTTAGCTCTAAACTTGAACAAATATACACACACACACAAATGTACACTGAGAAAAAAGTGCAACATAAAAATTAAATTCATAGTCGTATTAGAAACCAATATAAATCACTTTATTAACCGAAACAAAATTCGCTAAGAAACGATACGGCTTAGGTTTTAAGGGTCATTTGAACCGGACCGTGTACTAAATCCTTCAAATTAAGGACTACATAAATGTGAAATTTTTGGAAAGATTGTGCGATGTTTTTGTTGATTAATCACGTTTAGTAGTACTAGCGACTCGACTTGTTTTGTCAACCATGGTTCTTTTCCAGTGACCTAACCTTGATCCAACGTCCGGACAAAGTAATATCTTTGCCCCTTCCTTTCCCAAACACTTCTGGTACTTCTGGCTTTCGTCTGTCCCTAGAATCTAATTTGGAAATTCCTAGAATTAATCACGAAATCTAAATCATCTCTGCCAAATTTACACAAGGTGACAGAAAATTTAGAAACACAATAAATAATAATAATAAAAAAAATCTCTGTACCGTCGATTTAATATGTTAATATTCGATTCAAACATAAAATACTACAAATATATTGAAGGGAAACCCGAGTCTTAATGCTTTTAGAAGCCGGTTTGCAAAAGAATCTTAAGCTGGACAACAAGTTCGAACCACTGAAGTGAAATTTTATTTTAACTGAATACATATTGACATAATCTATATATTGTACGAAGGCCATCTGTTATATTTCTAGCCTTGACCACTTTAAGTTCGACAAGGTCTGATTGACCACTTTCATTAAAAAGTTTTACATTTATTAGCACATTCTTACTCAGAACATTTTGTTGTACGGTCACTCTGTCTTTTGTTTACACTGTCTTGAAAAAATAATCTCAACAGCAAAATGGAAGTATCCCTAGAAAATTTTCATTGCAATGATTTATGACGATTTCTGATGTGGATTAGCAAGACGAGAAAATGTCAATCAACTCATTTCGAAAGCCCCACACTTGGAACTGTAATCAGAATCGTTCGTTCCAAATACGGTGAATGTGCCACAAACAATTTTTTGATGCTATGCAGCTTTGGGCATTAATGGGATCAGCATACATTCCATATTACATGCACATGTGGCTGTCAAGAAGAATCGGAAAAGTAGACTCATGACAATTGCCGTAAAAAACTATTAGAGAAACACAGTCACGTTGCTTAAAAAGGCGTTCATACGATCTAAATAGGTGGCAAATTATAGGATCTTTGCGCTTAGCTTATGGCTGTGCGTATGTGTTCTCTCTACTCTTTCTCTACGAGCGAAGGGTTTGTCGTTGGTGCATCAGACAACCACGAGCGCGCACACACACACAAACAAAAATCGGCACTATATTTTTACTAGCTGAATACCCGGGGACGCCCTTGAGTTGTTTCTTATGTCAGCGTTCTTATTCAATTTTTAACTGCCTGAAAGTTGATATTAACTTTTGAACCTATTCAAAATTGTCAGAAACCAGTTAAAATTGGGAAATTCCCACACATCCAATTTCCAGTTCATAGCTTTAACAATTTCTGAGATATGCTCAACGTCTAACATTCACAAGGTAAACCTTTAGACCAATTTCCCAGATCACAGCCTAAATAATTACTGATATATGGACTGAAACCACTTTTGAACTGGCTCAGCCGGCTTGTTCAACTAACTTCTTAGTACCAGAATACACATTAAGTTTTCAGTTCATAGCTTAAAAAATTTCTGAGATAAGGCTTAGAAACACATCCACATCGATACCGTTTCTGATCCGGTAAAATAACCGTGACTCCATATAATAACTCCATATCAATAACCTCTGACATATGGCTCCGAACCACTTTTAAACCGGTTAAAAACCGGTTATCAATCAGTAACTATATATACGCTGCACATTTGTCGGAACCGGCCGGATCAGATGACTATAGCATATAGCTGCCATAGGAAAAGTCGGTCGAAAAGTAGTTTTAGTGAGAAAAACTTGTTTGTCTTTAACGCAAACGCCCCCAAACCTCATATTTATAAGTTTTCTATGCTTTTACACAATTCCACCAAGTTTGATAAAAATCGGTCAACTATATAGTATAGCTGCCATACAAAATATAGTTCTAAAAAAAAGTCTTAGTAGAAAAAACTTTTTTGTTTTCAATGCTATCGCTCCCAAACTTGTTACTGATTATTATAATATGCCACCACACAGTTCTGTCAAGTTTGATCCAAATCGGATGACTATAGCATATAGCTGCCATTGAAACGATCGGTCGAAAAAGTAGTTGTAGTGAGAAAAACTTTCTTGTTTTCAATGGTAGCTTTCCACACAATTTTGGCAAGTTTGGTAAGAATCTAATGAATATACCGTATAGCTGCCATATAACAAACTGGCAAGCAAAAATTCAAAGAAATTTGGAAAAATCTCCGCTAAGAATGTTCGACGAAAATCATTTATAACCTTAATTTATATAAATTATACAAGCTACAAGGGTACATAAACTTCGGTCGAGCCGAAGTTAGCTTTCCTCCATTTTCTTTATTTGTTTTGGCGTCCGTAAGCTGATTCTGGGCTCCTCTGCATAAGAGAAACGTTTAACGAAGATTTCTAAGAATCATCATTGCCTATGACGGTTGCTTTTTGCTTGCTTTTTTATAAGCAAGCTCACCCAAGTGAGCTTTTTACCACTTTAAATATCGAGTTGATGAGTTATTTGACTTGCCCTCCTTACTTGGAACCTAATAACATATTTTTGTTCCCACACAACAAAAATACATTTGCGAAATCTTCGTTTTTCGAAGCCAAAGACTTTCAGAGTAGAAAATCAAGTTAAGAGCAAATGGTATCGATAGTGACTTTACTTTTGAAAGGATCTTGGTGGTTATTTTTTGCTTCTGTGGGTATTTAATTATAGTTAACATGATAAAAAGGTCGTTTTAGAATAAAAAATTTAAAACCTAATTGGAAATATCTAAATTCAAATATTAATTATTATAACCATGAAACTGGATCTAATATATCTAATTTTTTCAAGTGTATATGCGTATGTATGTATATGTCTAGCTGCAATGGCACAAATGGAATTAATTATGGTATCGTGTCGGCGCCTTGGCTTAAGCCCAGCTTGGCGACAAAGCAGCAGCGGCAGCAGCATTAGCAGTCGACACAAAATCTCTTCGTGACTCGCTGAAATGTTTGCTTTTATACCCAAAAAACCTAAACACGTTTAATGCGGGCCACTCTGGAGTGTGCAGAGTTTTCCCTTGCACTCGACGCGACTTGACACCCACACAACACTTCTTTTTTATTTTTTTCCTTTGGCAGACAACCGGCCTCGGGTCTGGATCTGGTCTCCAACAGACCAAATGCGATTTCATGGATAGCAGATAAGTGTCTGTATGTCTAATTAAATATCTATACGTATGTCTATACGTATTTGGTCATAGATAAATGCGAAATTACTGCGCATTTGCATTTGCCGACTGAGTTTCAGTCTAGAAAACGATTTTGCTTGAAAGAACGACCAACTCTTTGTAAAAAATTTAATACTTAACGCTCTCTTTTTGTTTACCACAATATTGCTAACTGTTGAGGTTTCAAATTATTTGTTCTTAACATCAAATCAAATGCAAACAGAGTCGAGTATAGAACATTAGGAATGGGCATTGGGGTATTACCCGCATGTGGCTTAATCGCTTGAGTTGAAAATTGTGGAAATTTGACACAGAATATTTATGGATTGTGGCGCCCGGTGACATTTGATGCTTGAAATATTGGGTATTATTTTATGGGACTGGAAATTGTTTTACTTATCAAATTGTAAATCAAATGTGAAAACATTCCAATTTGAACTTAGCAAATGCTATTTGGTGATCCAAAGTCAGCTACAGCTTGAGATTTCTGTCATATTTAAGACCGCTCTCATAAATATGTATTAGCAAACCTGTACAAAATCATATGGGATTCGATTACGATCTTTTGTGGAATCGGAATTGTTAAATATGGCCTTGACTTTAACTTTCAATTTCTATTAATCTTCATTCAGAAAGAAGTTTGAAAGCCACAAGTCAGCTGGTGAGTGAATTGTGGTAATTCCGAAACAGCTGTCCAGACATACCATTGCTATACCAAAATGTTGTGACTTATCTCTGTTGAATTGTGTTGATTGTATTGAATTCTAGTTAACCATCGACCTTGAGCCAGCTTAAAGCAAAAACTTCGTCTAAAAACACGTCACTAAAACCCATATATTCATTCAAATATTCTAAGCTGTTTTTGAAAATCCAATCTTTTTCCAAATGCTATACATCAAAGTCGGAACCGGAAACCGGCCTGATGGTTTTAGTGTTATATATCACTTAAAGAACTTTGGGAATCATACATCAAGAAATAACTGATGGAAATTGTGGACGGAATAAGAGAGTATTCCACAACGTTTATCCCAAATCGCTTAAAGTTTATCAAGTATTTCAAAATGTTCCTAAGAAATCCTAAATCAGTCAGATTCAAAAAACTGTGCTTGAACTGACTATTTTTCTTTAAGGTTGACGCTTTATTGTGAAAAATTGATTATGAATTCAGTTTACTTTTCCCATTTTGTCTGACAATTTTCGGATACCATCTGCGAAAAACGATGCGTCTTTTGATACGAACCACGAATCGATACAGTTTTGGAGTTCTTCAAAAGAGCGAAAGTGCTGGTCCTTTTAGATCAAGGGCATGCGTCATCGACGAAAACAAATAGTAGTCGGATGGAGCAATGTCTGGGCTATACGGCGGGTGGGATAGGACTTCTCATTTCATCGTTTCAAGGTATGTTTTGACCGGTTGCGCAACATATGGCCGAGCGTTGACATACTGCAAAACTACCTTGTCGTGCCTTTGCTCGTATTTTGGACGTTTTTGCTTGAATGCTCTGCTCAAACGCATCAATTGAGTTCGGTAGAGTTGCCCTGTGATGATTTCACCCGGTTGTAGCAGCTCATAGTACACCACGCCAAATTGGTCCCACCAAATACAGAGCATGAACTAGCCACCTTGAATATTCGGCTTTGTCGTTGATTTTGGGAGCTTGGAGCATGTTCCCCGTTAGCTTCTTGCAGCATTCGATGGCCTTCAACTGCATTTCTCTTCAAGTGAATTCAGAAAAGTAAACTTTCCCGCAAATAGTGTTTTGTTGGCACAAAAGTTGACATATTCGGAGCTCACAAAAACTATGTTGTTTACACTTTAGCGAAACGAAACATGCTGAAAAAGAAAGCCCTAGGATGAGGCTTCAAAATGAAGTTGGTTGGAACATTTTCCAGTGACGCCATCTCTTACTTACTTTACTTTTACTTTTCCACAGATACTTTTCAATATGATAGGTTCGATCAATTTAGATCCTAGCAATTTATAGGAGTGTTGCTTTTGGGATGCGTTAACACACACTGTCAGTTTGTCGTATTTTTAGAAGCCATTTGCTGCCATAGATGAGTGCTGCCATCTCCTGCCAAAGGCAGTGCCAGTTATCTGCTGACATATATGTTCAGTGAAGTCTGTCAATACTCCCATGTATTTTACTTAGTCTGAACAGACTGCCTGATAACTGCCAGTGTACCCTTAAACTAACTTCTGGAAAACTACCTCAAAACCATTTTACCCATAAAACAAAAAACACTTAAAATTATTTAGTTAAAACCGGCTGCCATGAATAATGAGGTAAACAAAGCAATTCAAATTAAACATCAAGCAGACTTTCAGAGTCTTCCCTTTTAAAATACCTTGACAAGTTGCTTAAGTAACTAAATTTAACGATTTAATTTAGCAGCTTTTACATTTGCATTCCCAAAAAACAAATTACTCACATCGTGAAGGGGGATTACAAATCGGAACCCAAAATAGAGTAAAACACAATCGAACAGTTCTGAGTAACATGTTTAGAAAGTACGTAGAGAATCGTACGTATGGCTGCGTTGTTTATCAACCGAAAACGTAGACTCATAACTGATAAGTAAACATTTCCACATAAAATGAAACAGAGACAACATTTCGAAATGGGGGAGAATCGAAACTGGTTGACTGTATTTTGCATTTGCAGTCGCATGATGTCAACTCTTCGCTGAATAGCCGAAAGGTGTTAACAAAGCGTGTCAACAAGGTGAAGCAGAAGTTTTTCAGGCGATTCGCCATATTAGAGCTCTGCCTGTTAATTGTTGATTCAATAAGCGCTTATCTGCTTATCTACCCAGAACTATTACCCGATAAGATAACTCTTAAAACTTTTCGTTCGCTTGGAAATTTAATTTCATTTTTCGTCCCTCTGCTTACAGTTTGCTCATCTACGGAATGGGTCGCCAGTCGAGACTGGTGTTGCTGCTGGGTGTGTGTCTATTGACACTTCAGGCCAGTTATGCAAGCATACAAAAACCTGCCATACACTTGATACACGATGATTTGATGGACAATGAGCTGAGCTCGGGCGAGGATGTGCTCAAGAATGGCATTAAAATTTCCACACCCAAGGTTAAAGAAGAAGTGCCAGTGGATACCACCACCAAGAGTGCCAAGAAATTGGTATCCTCCACCACTCAACAGCCTGTGAGCGATGAAACTCTAAAGGATTTGCTGGAAGCCTCTAAGCACAGCCTGGCATTGGCTGAGGATCCACGGTTTAATAAAATGCTGCCAGATCGTCTCAAGAATGAGAATGTGACCAGCAGTAAGAATGAGAGTAGCGAAGATAATGATGAGTATTATGCATACGATGATGATTATGAGAATTATGATGATGATGTAAAGGAGACGACCAGTGCGAAGCCCCAGAAAAAGAAGACCAGCACTCCCACGCCCAAGTTGCAGGCCATAGTGGAAAGCACTTCTGTTAAGTCGAAGGTAAAATCAGAAACTTCTAGAATTTTGTAGAATCGCTTTACATAATTGGTTAACAATTTGCAGGTCAAGAGCACTGAGGCTAAGGAGAATACCATTGATAGCGATAACGATTCCAATTACGAGGACTATGATGAAGACGATGAGGACGATGACGACGATGATGATGATGTATGTATTTATTTTAGAAATGGGCAGGGTTTGTCAAGAAGAGCGAGGCCAAAAGTGAGAGTGTATTGGTGTGCGATAATAAAGCGACTAAAAAGCAGTTTGCTCTCTTGGCACAAGGCTCGGCATGCATTCGGCTAGTGTCTGCAGGCCACGCGTGTTCTTCGCTGCTCTAGTGCAGCGTTGGTCAACGAGAGCGAGGCCAAAAAGTAAGAGTGCATTGGTGTGCGAAAAAAAAGCGCCGTAAGCCAGCTTCGATATGACCGCATCGAAGGCTAGCCAGCGCCTAAAGGCCTGTTTACTCTCTTGGCCTTAGCTTTTGCATGCGTTCGGCTCGTGTATGTGTAAATAGCGAAATGTCTTCGGCTCCTGGGGGGTACCGGTGACCATCGCTGCTCTAGTGGCTCGCGACTCGTAACTCTTACTCTTGTGCAAAGTGTGATCGAGAGCCTTGCTTCCATTTTCACTTTTTAAACCGATATTTTTAAGGCAGATTTGCGAAACTTTCAAAAGGATAACCACCACTTATCCATAGCCATATCCCACTAATGTTCATTATTCTTTACCCAAACAGGAGGCCGTCGATATGACCGATGATGAGCAAGTGGTGTTCAGTGAGAATGTTCCTTGCCCCAGATATTGTGCCTGCTCGCGTAATGCCAACAGTTTCTTGGTGGCCACTTGCAGCCGGTGAGTCTAACATGCAACCCAACTCCAACTATCTTACCCTTAACTATCTCCATCTCCTTCTTCAGACTGGATCCTGGCACCCAAAAGTTTGGATCTGATATTACCGATCTGGTGGTTACAAATGTGGGTCCCAAATATCCCATTCTCTTGGGTCCCAAATTCTTCCAGCAATTGGGTCTGAAGACTGTGGCCTCCATTAAGATTGCCAACTGCACCATCGAGTATATGCATCCAGAGGCCTTCCATGGCTTGGAGGAACTGTATTCGGTTAATATGACAGATGTGGGTTTGGCCATTATCAATCCGGATACGTTTGTTCTCAATAAGAAGCTGCGCATGTTGACCATTTCGGGCAATGATCTGAGTGTGATGTCCACGTTGCATTATCTGCTGAAGGTGGGTTTTGTTTACAAATTTTTGTTTGGATTTAGTGTAATCCGATTGATCTCTCTTGCAGTCTTCCAGCATAGAGGAGCTCGATTTGTCACGCAACAACCTAATGGAACTCAATCCCCATGCCTTCTCGCGTCTCACCAATATTGTGTACATCAATCTGTCTCAGAATGGTCTGACGAAAATACCCGAAAAGGTCTTTGACCCGGTGGAAACCATTGAGGAATTGGACTTATCCTACAACTCCCTCAAGGAGCTGCCTCGTGGCATATTCAATCGCACCAGCCTGTCCATACTCCATTTGAAGTACAATTCCTTCTCGGGAGATTTGCACTTTGGTATCAAGGATCTGCAGCAATTGGACCTGAGTTTCAATGCCCTGGTCCAGGTGCATCACAGCATGTTCGATAAGATGCCGGGCCTGACGAATTTGAATCTGAAGGGTAATGGCATTAAGAAGATCTCACCGGACTCCTTCCTCACATTAAAGAATCTGCGTCACATTGATTTGTCCATCAATGAGTTAGAGCAGGTGTCAAGCATGTTGTTCTTCAAGAACTCGGAACTGGATGTGATTCGCCTGAATGATAATCCCCGCCTGAGTCAATTGCCCACCGATGGATTCCTTAGCTATAACGGTGATTTCACTGTGTACTTCTTGGATCTTTCGAACTGTGCCATAGGCGCTCTGGGCCACAACACCTTTAACACTATGCCTCACCTGACCACCCTGAAGTTGTCCTGGAACAATATTAACAATCTGCCACGCGAGACTTTTGCCAGTCTGACCAAGCTGATTGACTTGGACTTGAGCAACAATTTGATCGCCAAATTAGATGAGTTGGTCTTCATGGAGAATAATGAGTTGACCAAGTTGAGTCTGGCTGGCAATCCTCTGAGCCGGCTCTCCGTACGCCTCTTTATGCCGCTGCATCAGCTGAGATCTTTGGATGTTAATGACTGTGAGTTGACCTCCCTGCTCTCGGATAGGCAATTCGGCATTGGTTACAAGATCTTCGAGACGCTGCGCAGCTTCAATGCTTCGGGTAATCTGATCAAGAAGATTAGCTCGGTCGATGTGATTAGCTTCAAGAGTCTGCGATCCTTGGATCTTACCAACAATCCACTCAAGTGCAACTCCGACTTCCAGGACTTTATAAGCTATGCCTCACTGCATACCCAGATGACGCCCAAGAAGATGCCCGTGTTGGCCAATTTGGAGGGTGATGCGGCAATTCTTGAAATGGAAACCCAAGCTCAGGCGGGTTGGGCTCAGTTGGCCCATGATGTGTGCAAGCATACCAATACCAAGGAAGATTCGGTTAATGCGGAGGAAAAGAAGCTGGAGCAACGATTGGAGGAGAGTGAGAAGAAAATTGATGATGATGAGAAGAAGCTCTTGAGTGTTTTAGACAAGAGTGTGTTGGATAAGAGCAAATTGAGTAGCATGCAGAAGATTATGAAGGGTTCGGACACGGCGGCTGAGGTCAAGGTAACCGAAAGTGCTGAAGAGGATCTGAATAATGGTGGAGAGGAGAAGGATGAGTACACGGAAAGTGATTATGATAGCGATGAAGATGACGATGATGACGATGATGATGACGACGATGGCGATGATGAGGATCAGCCTGATAAGAAGGAAAAGCCCAAGACTGAGCAAGATTTTATGAAATATTTGGAATCCGATTTGAAACCCAAGCTCAAAGATCATGGCCTTAAGGTGGAGGAGGTAGAAATGTCGCATGAGACACGTGATAAATTCCTGTTGGGTGAGTTTGCTTTAAAGGCTTAACTAAGTTAGTGTTGTCCAATTTGCTCAATTTCCCATAAGAAGAAGTAGTAAATTGGGAAAGAAACCTTCAAGATTTTAATAGAAACTCTTGGTAGAGTCTTCCGCTATCAATTTATGAACAACTTGTTAAACCCCATCCTGAACTAATCCCAACAATTGACTAATTTCTTCTTACCAATTTCAGATAAATTCGGCTTTGACACCGACGACTCCAACAGCGATGAGGAGGAGATTATCATTCAACGCGGCCGCATCTACTACACTGGCTACAAGTTCATGGTTCCAGTTATCGTTGTGGTCACCTGCCTGGTCATCATACTGCTCGGCCTGGTCAAGGTGGTCAGTTTGGTTCTGCGCAAACGTGGCGAACGCTATCGCATGGCTCTGTTGGCCTCAAAGAACTCGTTCGTCTATCAGAAACTCAGCGAGGATATTGTCAAGCCGACTCTTAAGGAACCAAAGCAACCAAAGGTCCACCGATATGCGCCGGTCAATCAGGTCTGAGGCCAGGACAGGAGTCGGAGTTTTGCGCTGTTTTTTTAATTTATAAGTTTTATTCGTAGTTGTGAAGTTTTTTTGCATACAACAAAAATGGTCATGGAAAGGACAAATCGAGACACACACACACACACAGAACCGGTGCGGAGGCGGAGTAGTACCCACCGTCAAAAGTATTAGAAGAAGTTAACAAAAAAAAAAAACGAACACTGAGAGAATACTGGAAATCCACCCTAAATCTAGCAAATAGTTGTTGTTGTACTTAAAGTCCGAAAGAAGATTGTTTAGTGCCATTTTGCCCAAAATTTCTAACAAAACAAAAAAGTCAAAGCCGCGCGAAATACTTATACATACTTACATAACTATACATACATACATACATAATGAAAGAGGAACGGTAAGGTAGAGTTTATAGTTCTGGATGTGTGTAGCAAATTGTTTAGAGAGAGACTCCTTCAAATGACGTCGTCTGATTTCAAATCTGAGCAAATCAAGAAAACTAATTAATTAATCATAAATCGTAAAAAGAAGAAGAAAACTATATTAAGTACTCAATTTCTTATGACTTTTTAAAGACCTATTCCGAAATCCAAAAACAATCAATAAATTATTTTAACCCAAATTCTTAAACATTATCTTTACACACATTTATACAATTAAATAATGCGGTTAAATAAACTTGATTTACATTTATTTATGGAAAATGTGGTTAAAGTGTTGAGGTGAAGCTTTTTGGGAGGCTATTTAAGCGGTCAAATTGTGGCATCAAATAACAAAGTGTCCAGAATTGCAAGAATAAACAGGAAAATGTATAATCCATTTCAAGTTTCAGCTGTCCCCTACAAAAAGTTGTAATCCAAAATATTTTTTCGTTTTAAAAATCTGCTAAACGACTTCTGATTCTATTGACTTCTATTCCGACCGTCTACAATATATAGAAAAATGTGGTTAATTATAAAAAGAAAGAATATCAAAGAAAACGAGAAAGCTAAGCTAACTTCCTCTCTGCCTAAGTTTTTATACGCTTGCAAATGCTGGTTTTGAAATAGAGTTTAAGAACACAAACACTAATATCCAAAATATTCCCTATCGTTATCCAAATTCTACCAAAGTTTGAGACTCTGTTAGAGAGCATATAAAATTAAAAATCAGCTAGTTTAAGAACGTGTCTAGATCTAAAAAAAGTTTTTCTTACTACGATCCATTTCCCATAAGACCCATAAGATATAGTCCACCGATTCCGACCAAATTTAGCAAATCTGTTTGAAAGCATTTAATATTATTAATGGGAAAGCTTATTAACGCTAACATTTAAAACAACAAAGTTTTTCTCACTAATAGCCTAGTTCCACTGACACATGATACAATAACTACAAGGTAGCGCAACCGGAAGTGAGAATTAATTGAACCACAGGGCTGAATCACAGACAAATTTAAGGGCCACAATGTCGTTGCTTACATTTTTAGCAGCTTTTGATAGAAGTTTCGCACTATATCAGAAAATCGAAATCGACCATGTCGGTATGATACATCGGATTACAACTTTGAGTCATCGAACCAAGACCGACTGAGAAAATCGAAGCTGCGCAGTGCGCTATCTTGTAATTATTGTATCATGCCACTGACACTTATCAATCAGCTCAATTCCACTACGGTTTTCGTATAAACGTTTGAATGGACCATTTTACTTCTACAAATTTATATGGAAGGTTATAAGGAAATCTGGGGTTACTAGATCAAGGCTTCCTTTTTCAACGAATTGAAACCACTTGGCATACGGAACCGTTGATATGAGTGTCACCTTCCACATAACCTAGTTAACATAGAGTTCAGCGTACAAACGTTTATTTGAAAACCGAAGTAGTATTGGGAAACGGCCTATATATGTACATTTTCAAATTTTGTGATTCCAAAACAAAAAGCATAGTACGTTTAGGAAAAATACTCTAAGGTCCGATTTCTCATCTTCTACATAGATCTATATGTCACATAAACTTACAAATAGCAGAGTATATTGTAAGCTTATCTGACACATAAGAGCTAGCTGGAAGAAATGGAATCGGCCCATAGTGTTTGCGGCGAATAACAAAATATTTTCAAATTATACCAAATTGGGTGAATAAAGTGTATATAGGAGGTCTTGTCATAATTATGTACATTAGACTAAACGTTCCTCTTTTCCAATGAGCAAAAAATTCTTAATAATTTTTGTTGCCGTAATGAAAAACAAAAATTCGAAATTTTAATACCCCCTTTTTCATTTTACTTTTCTAACAAAGTAAACTTTGAGATGCCAAACGTTATTGTTGAAATTAAAAACGGTTGCTGTGCCAGAAAAAATCAAATGCTGTGCCAGAATTAAAAGGGTAGGATCGGCATGTGACACACCGTGAGATAAAGTGGTCCTTGGCGATAGCATTTTCACCCTAACATTCCATGTAATGGCAGCTTTGTAAATAAAATAAAATATTGATCTAATTGAATCGCTGTGCCTTAAAGGTTATTTTCAAATCATGAATATGCATATCGCTCACTTACTTCAAGACTGGCATAGCTCAAAAAATTCGAATATGTGACAACGCGTTTAAAGTTCCCAATGCATTTAACCAAGCGAAAATAGTTCTTTTAGATTCGAGCTAACCTAATAAAATATTATAAACTTAAAATGTTCATTAAACCATTAAACCACCAAACGAAAACTAACATATGTATATGTTCCATTACGAGTCATTCCACAAAAGATGTTTGCTGGCAAAAAAACAACGAATGCCGGCAAGAAAATTAAAATAAATTAAAGAAAGTTTAGCTTAAAAGTGTTTATTGAAATTTATTCATACGAATAATTTTTAGAATAAATCAACTAGATAGAGAATCTTCGTCATCGGATCTCCGTTTCTTAAAAGCAGCATCAGCACTCAATTCAATGGAATTTTCTGAAGTGACATCAAAATTGTCTTCGAAATAGTCCATAAAATTCCTTTCTTTGTCGCGGTACAGCTCTTTTTCGCGACAAGCATTTTTTCCTACAGCCACATATTGATCATAGAGATTCCTTAAGCTTCTACATAATGTTTAGTCTATTGTGCATATATGTGTCAGTGGAGTCCGGTTATAAGATTCATTTTCCGACTTTCATTCCTATGACATCAATAAGATATAGTCATCCGATTTTGACTAAATTTTGTTTGAAAGCATATAATATTAATAATGGCCGAGTTTGGGGACGCTTACATTGAAACACAACCATGTGGCGTATCTTTTGTTATCTTTTGTATGGCAGCTATACTATATAGTTGTTCGATTTTCATCAAATTTGGTGAGATTATGTAAAAGCATAGAAAACTTATATATACGTGGTTTGGGCACGTTTCCATTGAAAACAACAAGTTTTTCTCATTTTAAACTTTGTATTTATTTTATTCCACATTTTTTTGCAGTTAAATTTTTACATTTTTTTTTTTACATTGTAATCTAATTCTGCATTTCTTTTCCTTATCACTTTAATAGCACCCTGTATAAAAGCACTTGCACATGCAGTTCTCGAAGCTTTGGGTAAGCTTTTAATTTCCATCAGTGTGACCAAATGCTTTTACATAGACCCGCTAGTTCTAAACTTTTTTCACAAGCCTCCAACATTTCAAGCTTAGGTAAGTTTTATATTTTTCTTAAATATTATTAATAAACCACCATGGAATTCTCAAAAAGTTGAGCCAAATTCTCACGAGTTTGTGCCCGAGGTGCCATCTTGGTAATCCTCTCCTGCGGCAAGACACCTTCAACCAGTTTGGGTACATCGCTGCCGGAGAAGCCCAACTCGCGGAGGCCATTTTCAATGCCAGCACGTTGCATATACCCACGCACAGTGTCCGCCAAAAGACGCCCAGCATCTGCCACCTTAACACCACTCACATCGGCACCCAACAATTGGGCCGCCTCCAAATGCCGCTCGGGACACGCAGGTGCAGTGAACTCAAACACAGCTGGAGCACTGATCACCACCGAAAGACCATGCGGTATGAGGGCATGATCTTTGGCATAGCCTACGGGCTTGTAGTCTCTCACATTCCCAGAAATGGGATACGAGAGACCATGACAGAGATGCACTCCGGCATTGCCAAAGCCCACACCAGCCATAGTCGAAGCCAAATGCATCTGAGAGCGTGCCTTTAGATTATCCGGCTGATAGATGGCATCCAAGAAATTATGACAAATCTCTGTCAAAGCAAAGCGTGCCCAGACATCTGAGATGGGATTTCTACCCTGGTAGGTGGGACGCAGTTTAGGATCAGTGGGCGCCAGGCCACGTTCACGGTAATCCACGGCGGTAAAACTCTCCAGAGCATGACAAAATACATCAAAGCCGGCAAAGGCCATAACACGTTCGGGTTGGCTAAGAGTGTGCAGTGGATCGATGATGGCTAGAAAGGGCGGAAAGTTTTAAATGGGACAACAACTAGAACTGAGCACTCTTACCTAGAGTGGGCTTGAGATATTTGCTCGAGATGCCCGTCTTGGCATGCAAACGTTTGTAGTCAAAAATGGCCACTCCAGTGGTCTCCGAGCCAGTACCCGAGGTGGTGGGCATGGCTATTAAAGGTTTTAGTTTAACCGTAATCTATTGCAAGAAGAAATAGAAATAGAGAAACAAAGTTAAAAAAAAGTACAAAATGTGGGGAAAATATGAAGATTTTGCGACATTAATGTAATTTTGAGTGTAAAGATGTGACTTTTTTGACTTGCTACTTAAGAATGTTTTGTAAGCCAAGACAAGAGCAACAACTTCGCCTAAGACGCCAAAGCAAAATTCCAAATAGTTTACGAGATATGGTGTTGCAAATTGCAAGCAGAAGCTGAAAACTTCAGAGTGAAATTTAAAGAAAAGGCAGCTAATCAAACAAAACCCAGAGCAGATTTTTATACTACCATCACACCCGTTCAAATTTTATTGGTCCCGACGCGGTCAACTTTTTTGAGTTGAAAAATGTGTCCCAGTGTGAATATGTGCGTTACGTATATACCAGAATTGAGTCTCTTAATTTCGATTCTGAATGAAAACAGACCTGAACACAATCATGAAATGCTTAAAATTATAAAAAAAACCCCCGATAAAGGGTTTGTTTTAAAGAAATTTGTTTTCTTGAAGCACACATGATTTGGAAAACTTTTTAGGTTGAGATGACGAGTTACAGTAAGACTGTCCTTTCACTTAGGCCAAGATAGGCTCATTGCGATACCCATTGTGAACCATTGTGACGACTCTTTAGTTACTTGCCCAAGTTTCGGTTTAAATGAAGGTCCTAATTAGTCTGCTGCTACATATTGAGTTCAAATAAAGCTTACACAATCACCGGTTTGATCTCTTATATAAATGATTCCGGTTAATGGTCTCAAACATACACATTCTTTCCTTTGTCTCACCTCTTTGCCTTTTCCAATGGGAGCATTTACATAATCCAAGAACTCAGCCTCGGTATCACTGCAGTACAAATTAGCAGCCTTAGCGGTGTCTATAGCCGAGCCACCTAATAAAATATAGATTAGTTGAGTAGTCCATAACCACAACAACTCGAATCACCTCCAATGGCTAGAAATGCATCAAAATCATGTTTTCTCGCAAATTGCGCCGCTTTCCAAAAACTCTCATCGGTAGGCTCCACTCTGGTCTCATCGTACACCTCATAGTTGATGCCATGACGTGCCAGAGAGTCCAAAGCCACCTTCACCGTAGCCAACTTGGCCACATTTCGATCTGTTACCAGACAGACCTTCTTTGATCCCCAATTACGCAAGTCTGCTCCGACTTCCACACTGACCCCGGGTCCAAAGCGCACTGTGGAGGCCGACATCTGGAAAAACAAAGATGGTATAGATTAAGATGCATGGACTTTGCCCTCGTACACTAATGAGACTTGCTTCGAATGCATATTCCTGCCTGCCCGTTTGTATGGTCGTTGCGGTAGATCCATAGTTTTGGGCATGCGCCGGACATTTGCAACTGTAAATTGATTTTGATCAGCAGGAATGCCAGAACTTAAATTGATTTGGACCTTACGAATTCGCCACGATCGTGTTGATCAAATTCAAGACATTTTTACGCGACATTATCAACAACTGAAGAGCCCTTCTTCTGTTTGTAAACTGAATCAGCTGACATTGATAAAGATCAACAACACCAGGGCTGGGGACACAATCGATTGCTATTTATCGATATCATTCATCGATTTACGTATTTAGCCGCCTATTCAAAAGTTTTTATTTTTTTTATTTTTTTGCAGCAAAATGTGTGACTACCAACACGAATATTCTTTTACCTTTGATGACTCTTCCTGTGAGGGCGATGTGTCTATGATGCAGTGTGATACCGCTGGCTTTGAAACCTTATGGGTGCAGGTCGGCGAGGAGCTGCGACGTGAACAAGAAATGCAGGAACTGGGGCAATTATTTCAACAAAACCTGAACCTAAGTCCACAGATCTATGGAGATCAATGGCGGTTTTAATAATTGTAATTATAATATTCCCGTAAATACTCACCCGGTTCGGTTCGGAATCGGCTTTCAACCCTGTCTTTAAAAAAATTATAATTTTATATACATTATGTACCTAAATATTCCTGGTCATTTGCAAGACAAATAGCCAACTTGGGAGCATTTTAGAAAAATGTCTTCCGTTAAAAAAAATTTCTGATTATGTTAAAACTTTTACGTTTTTGTTAGTAACCTGTATAAACATTTTCGAAATATCGTTAATTAATGTACAAATTTTGAATATTGTGTATAAGTAACAAAGTTTTATTGTTAAATGTATAACGATATCAAAAATGTCGAAAATTCGATCTTAAACTGTCGGACATGACCGATATTTTATCAATTGTCCCATATTTGAATTTAAAGTATGATAAAAATCTGTAATATAAATCAAATTCTCGATAATCTCATACAAATGTGATCAACATGTTATAGATTTAAGTGAAAATAAAACCGTTTTAATATATTGCAAGTTTATGAGAAAGTTTAGTCTTATTCAATATATTCAATTTTCGTTTCGGTACCTAGAAAAAATATCAAGAGTTCTACAATTAAACAATCGAAAACTTACCAACTTACAAATATCCAAGTTTTAATACAAGTTCGTTTGGCGATTAAACTTTCCGATAGATTATTTATTTTTAATTTGAAAAAGAATTAGTAATGTGTTGTGCAGAAACGGTTAACTATGACCCCGTACATTCTGTTGGGTTCTTACCCAAACAATTTCTTCAGATATTCAAGTAAAATAGACTCCCAGACACTTTTTTATTCCTTGAATAAGTTCCGATTCAGTTCCAGACTCGTATACATTTCGTTCCAGCCATCCCCAAACGTTTTCCATACTGTTAAGGTCGGGCGAGTACGGCGCACAGTATACGATTTTGCCCATCTAGGGGGACTTAAGTCAATTGCAGCCGCAGTTTAAGAGATATCGACTTTGAATTTGAAATGAAAGAGTTTTTGGCCATACGAAAATATATTTCTAAGATGAACAACATTGGGCAAAAACTACTCCCCCTTCCTATACAACATCGCATTTCTTAGCTTTAGACAGAAAACCATTTTTATATAGGAGCTTTACGGTATAGTCAGCCGATTTTGATGAAACTTTGTAGAATTGTGTGAAAGCACAATTTGAAAACAAAAAAAGGTTTTATCACAAAAACTTGTTTTCCGATCGATCCATAATCATCCGATCAGGCCGGTTACGACATATGCATGTATTTCAAGACTTCGTGCAAGTCTTTGTTAAAGTTAGTGATTTTGTTTGGAATTTGGTTTCACAATAAAATGAAAAAGTTTTATTTTTTTTGAATTTGTTCTGGAAATCCATCAGCTTGTCCTTCATGTGAAGGAACTTACAAGTTGGAGTCTATAAAAGCAAGTTTTTCCAATTTTCTTTATTTTTAGGTGTTTATAAAATAAATTATATAAAAAGTTCCAGTTGTAAACCACCGACTCTTCGGGGTTTTCTGGTCTTTTACACATTATTTACACAATTACAATTTACATTATCAATACAGTCTCTGTCCAATACACACGTCCGTCTCAGTCAGCGACCATCTCCTACTACTCTACAATCCACTAACGCCTCCTTCTATGCTCGCATCATTCATCCAATGTGACCATCCTCTCAACCATTAGCACTAGTTCGGTATTGTAATTAGAGTGCTTCAGACTAGTTCATCCAGAGGCCCAAAGCCAGTTCATTACATTAACATGTTGACACAGTAAATGAACTAAGATCCGGTATTGAAAATGTTGCAGTTCAACTATTCAAGAACAAGAAAAAATAACTCTTCTTGGAAACAAAACACTCACGGCTAAATTTTAATCACATTAATTTTGTGACTGATGCGAGTTGTCAAATGGATTTTTGCGAGCGTTGTAAGGTGGCCTGTTTAATGACTATTTTATTGCTGTAAATGATACAAAACAATATTTTTCTAACATTCCAAAAAAATTATTCAATTTGAAGATTTTTTTAAATTTATGTCCGGCAAGATTGGTGAAATCTTACACTGTGCGGCGACCAGGCCAGTGAGGGCACCTTGTGGCGCTCAATTCAAGACTTACCTATCCTGGCAGTGTGGATAGGGGCATTATCCCTTTCGAAGTTGTTTAAGAAGTGGTTTATTTTTAGACGTTTTAAATGTTCAGAATTCGAAATAATTCTATAAATATGATTAACTAAATATATACAAGCGTATGTTTGTAACATTTTGTCGCATATGTACATTATAAAGGCAAAAGGTTGATTGTTGATGGAAGCCCATTCAATATTTTTACAGCAGACCCTTTATATTTTTTCCATACACTGACAAAATTATTTTTCTATATTTAAGAAAATCGCCCTATAACACTGACACATTTTTGAACTCAAGAAAGTTAATAGCGTCAAGACCAAAAAATTCTTAAAGTGTGTGATGGTAGTATAAAAACCCTGTTTTAGTTTGGTCTGATTAGCTGCCGTTTTCTTTTTATTGCACTTTGAACTTTTCAGCTTCAGAGTAGGACTAACGATGCCATATATCGTTACCTTTTTTGAATTTTGCTTTTAAATCTTTTACTTAGTTGTTGCTCTTGGTTTGGCCTACGAAA
Organism: Lordiphosa magnipectinata; assembly: GCA_037044535.1. Lineage (NCBI taxonomy): Eukaryota > Metazoa > Arthropoda > Insecta > Diptera > Drosophilidae > Lordiphosa > Lordiphosa magnipectinata. The sequence continues at coordinate 42,192 of JBAMBO010003374.1, forward strand.
CATTTCTTTGCAGCAAATCAAAAAAATTACATCTTCAAACTCAAAATTATAAAAGTTTCTCAGAAAAACACTTTGTTACAGTTTTTCAACTTCATCTTGAAACCCGTTACTTATTGGGACAAGTAATATTATACAAAGTTGGAACTTAGACCTAAATAAACAAAACGTTAGAACGAACCAACTTTATTTAATTACTCTTTCATATAGTTATAGGCCCACAAGCACGTACAACTGCCAAAAAAAGCTCGAAAAAACGAATATTTTTGGTAAAAAAGTAAAAATTTTAAATTTTTTAATTATAATTTTTAAGTTATCATTCTTTTTACTATTTGATTGATTTAATACAAAACAATCGAAATTTTTGACTGTGTCGGCCAATTGCTACCAAAAATGGCCATTTTTCGAGTATTTGTAATCAATACTCGATACATGCCTAAGGGCCCGTAACTATGCGAAGGACCAATCGAACGAAATTGGTATGTTCCTATCGATTGTTTATCTAAGTCCAAGCTACGTTTTTGTTCTGTATTGCTTAGTCAAATTCGTTACAGTTTTCAAGACAAAGTTGAAAAAGAGTACAAAATGAGGGAAAAACATGATGATTTTAAGACATTTTTGAAATTTTGAGTATAAAGATGTGACTTTTTCGACTTGCTACTTAAGAATGTTTTGTAAGCCACTCCAAGAGCAGCAACTTTCTCTAAGACGTCAAAGCGAAATCCTAAATAGTTTTCGAAATATGGAGTTGCGAGTTCCAATCAGAAGCTGAAATCTTTAAAGTGCAATAAAAAGAAAACGGCAGCTAATCAGACCAAACCCAGCGAAGGTTTTTGTATTACCATCATACCCTTTCAGACTTCTTTGGTCTCGATTCGATCGACTTTTTAGTGTTGCCCAGTAATCGAAATCGCCCTAAAAATTAGAAAAAATTAGTATATTAAAAAATTCATTCATCACTTTACTAAATTTCAGTGCGATTTCAATTCTAGGGCGATTTTCTTCAATATAGAAAAATAGTTTTCTGAGTTTAGGATGACATTTGTAGTATTTGGTTGCAGTAGCTGTTGCTTTGAATTACTCACGAGTTTGTTACATTCTCATTTGCAGCCTTACGCACACTGTTAAAGGGTTGCCCATCACTGTAGCAGTTCACTTATTGCTTTGTTTGACAACATTTAGCTGCATTTGATTTAGATTTATGCCTAATGTCATTTGATATTGTTGTTTTCAGATCCCACATAAACATTTAATTGCCATTCATTTGTGTTGTAACAAAACACAAACAACAAAAATCTCTCCACAATTGTTCAACTGCAGCCAATTACCTAAATGCATGTCCGCCCCTTTTTAGCGCGAGATTTACAACTCAATTTGGTGGCAAAGTGCTAACATAAAAAACAGTAAAAACTTAAACATTCTTGACAGTAATTCCCAGAATTTACATAAAAGTTCTGGCCATAAAATGGCTCGGATGTGTCCAATCGGTCAACAGTTTGCAATCGCGTGTAGGAGCAAGCACTATGAAGTGGTTTAATTTGTTTCTGATTTTTGGCGTCTTGGCCTTAATGGGCAGCCTGGGTACCTTGACAGCTGCTGAGCCCGTGGCCGAGCCCAAGGGTCGTCCTTATACCACTCGTCGGCCACGCAATGACAATGATGACAATGTGCGACGCTAGCCACAAACGCGAGGAGTCGAAAGATGCACGGAACCACAACACATCCATCAAGCACAACAAATTCTGGTGACGGTCAAATGTTTCGGTACGGAGCGAATGCAATTTGTGGAAATTTTACTTAACACCCAATAAACACACCGTTTTGTGTACAACAGAGTTTTGATCATTGGTTTATTTCAGTTGTCTTTTTCCATATAATTCTAGAGTTAAATTGGTCTGCTTAATAATACTTCACCTCGGTGTGATTCAATGGGTATTGGGTTGGGGTTGGAGGAGCAGGCTGACTATTCTTTGGTAGTTATATGGGCGGGTGGAGGGGCTGTAGGTGCTGCATATCTCGTATGTTTTGTTTACATTTTACAAATTGCTGTTAATCAATAGTTTCCATTTGGCTTAGCTACATGAGTTTTTGATTACAAAATAATTTCAATTTATCTAAATTGCAATTGTGGAATGGTATGTGGTGTGTGTGTGAGTGAGTGTGTGTGTGTGTTAGTGGGATAGATCCCAGCCACAAATCAATTTAAAGCTAACTTTACAATTACCTTTTACATATTTTTAATTAAGCTAATCAAGTGGATTTCAGTGGAAATAATTTAGGTTTTATTCTAAATACATTTATATATATATAGTTATTATATAGTTTTATAATGCTAATTATGATTTGATCAAATGCTTACTTGATTATTTTGTATCTTGACATATGTATCTGTATCTGTATAATCTGTAGTATCTGCTTTTAGTATCTTCTTAAGGTGGGTCTTGTGTTAAAGATTATAATTGAAAAAGAGTTTTTGTTATGGGGTAAGCTCAAAACGTAGAAAGGGGGGGAAGGGAAAACTGTAAAACCAATTAGAACCTTGGCTTTGACTAGGTATATAGCTGAATCTCTTTGGTTATATGTAATCATCTAGATAGCTCTGACACTATTCGGGTGAGTCTGAACAACCTGAAATACCTCCCAGACTGCAGGCGCCCACGCTGCCCGCACTGGTAGAAGCACCGATATCGCTAATACTCTTCACTCGTCGACGACTCTGTTCGTAGAGCAAATGATTATCGTTTAAGCCCCCATCCAGTATACTGCCCACCGGTGGCGCACTGACACGATGACCCGGCGGTGGTCCATAGTTGACACTGCCCGATATAGGAGGCGGTGGTGGAGCCGTGGTGGGTGGCGGTAGGAAGTGATAATGCTGCTGTTGCTGATGATGAAACGAGTGCATTTGCTGTGGACCTATGGTAGCATAAATTCCTCCGCCACCAGCGATGCCCCCGCCGCCGCCCTCGCTGCTGCTATACGAGGGCGTTGGGCTGGTGGAGTTCCCAAAGGAGCTGCGATCACCGGTGCGTTGGGGTTTAGCGTTGAACCGAAAGGCTTTTGAAAGGGAACTCTGCAATTTGATGATAAAATGAAAAAAGAATTTGATTAGTATAATTAGATAGTTCATAAAGAACTCACAATCTAGTGCAACCTAAAGGTACACAGCTCATCAAAATAGTGTGTTGTTTTTAAAAGTACAATTAGCTTTGGCCGAATTTTAAAGTAGGGATATTTGACAACTAAACAGCACCGTGTGGTCTTTAATAAAATGTAAAATCTAACTCTTTTTACATGTCTGAAACAAACTTGATCTATTAAGGCCGCTTCCGCAAGCCTCGCATTCACAAAGAGTTAGCTGGCGCGTATACTAGCCATGCATGCCATAAGCCTACATAGAGCAACAACTTAATTCAAATGCCTTCTCTCCTTTCTTTCCGAGCGAAGGGGTTTTGTTGTTGGCTCTTGCGGACCTGCAACAACAGCCTCATATGTGTCTCTCTTCTCGCTCTCTCCTAGATCTCTCGCAAATTCGAACGCAGCAACAATGATATAAATGCATCGTCAGCGTAGGTTATCGATTGGCCTCGCTCGCAGTGGCCGAACGCTTTTCGCTATTTACGAAAACAAAAATCGGCTTTCTCTTTCTATTTTTCTTCATTTGTATAGGCGTCCACGCGGCCGTAAGCTTATTCTAAACACCCCCTGTCATAGGCTGTCAAACTTAAAGGGCGAATCAGTTACTTTTATTATTGTTTGTTACATTTTGGTGATCAAATTCAATGAAATTTTGGTGTGAACTTTCAAAGAGACCAAGAGCAAAAATCTTTTCCGTGATATCATCACGCATATTAGTATAATAATCAGGACTCTCCGTGCTCGTTCTTATGTCTCTTCAAGTGGCGATTCCATTGCGAGGCTGTAAGAAATTAGTATATTTATATTAAATGTGGCTTCGGTTAACTTTGTTGATCGGTTGTGTAGGCTATGAAACTCTCAGTTTCTGCTTAATTCATTTTGGTTTGAGATCATTGAGGAACCGATTTTCAATTCCATAAATATGAAGCGAATGCTTCCCGATGTCATGTCCCCTAAGCAACACATCTTAATAAAAACAATAAATATTACACTAAAAGCCATGCTCCCATTTTTCACTTTCGCAAAACTTTTGCGATTACAAACCGGTTTTAGGAACAAAGTTGCAAAGAAAATGAGATCACGGCTGTAAGACACAATTTTTACTCTTTTTCTGGCTTATGGACCCCTTTTTAATAAGATAAATTTAGGCTTCCAATTTGGTGCTCTAACAATTTGTTGCAGCTTATCAGTTGCAAGTGTAAGTCTCGGCATTCCCAAAGCTAATATTTGTTGTATAATTAATATTTGTTAAAATTCAAAAACAAATTAATCATATGAATCAAATACAAATTTTTACAACGAAATTATTAGTTCATTTCAATTGCTGTCAGCTTTTGAAATACATAACAAATTCGAATAGTTTTTAAATAAAATCAACGCCGACTGTTTATAAATGAAAGAAATATATGATAATAGGCAACACTGCGTATGAGTTATTCACAAAATCTTTAGAGCCTATACGCGCCACTTAAATCTCTATTTTTTTATTTACTTTTATTTTTGTTTATACACCAATTTTATACATCAATTTTTAAATTTTGTTAAAATAATTCCCAATTTTAATAAAAAATGGAAAACTGATATTCCGCATTCTAAGTTGGCCCTTTAAGTCCCGTTTTGGACAAGTCAGGCAGCCTGCCTTGTAAAAGGACTGTTCTATCGGTAATTTTATTTATTATAAGAACTCAAAGGTTAACACTTTAGGAAGTGCGAATGTAATTGCCCACCAACTGCACAATTTAACGCATGGTCCTCAAAATAGTAAAAAAATTGTTAAAGTGGGTGCGGCGTACAGAAGGCGAGAGGGAAATTTTGGATTATCTTTACGCGATACCTTAATAATTCTTTTCTAAAGTGTTTGAAAAATAAGTTTTTAAAAAATAAAATTGAAGGCACTATTTCGAATGCATAGGCATATGCATATGCAACGATATGATTTATTTCACGAGGGCGATTTGTGTAGTACTGGAGGAAGAAGAAGCAGAGTCTTTTATTGTTGTAATCATAGCCAGAGCCACTAATATAATGGTTTCTCTAGGATGCGGAGGCTAACGCTCAGATGGTCTGCACATGGGACATCAGCCATCAGCTTCATCATGGATACCTTAAAGATATCACCGACACAGATGGGACAGGTGCCGGCTAGCATCGAAATGCTTTTTTTTTTAGTCAAATCCAATAAAATGGGTTGCCATAATTTTTGATTTTGATTTATTTCTTGGTCATAATTATGATAAAGTCGCGGCGGGTTCAGCTAGTATTTCATATATTTAAATGAGAACCTAGCTAAAAACTTTAAGCAATTCATTGCTCTTTAATTTATTACGAATTATATAAGCCAATGTAGGCTTTCATTTTTATTTGTTCTAATTTTGTTGTTGTTCAATTTTCCTATATAGTTTTTAATCTGTTGGAAGGAATAATTTTTTTTGGACTTTTGACTAAAAGGACCTTAGCTAACATTCGCGTTTTCCATTTTTTATGTGTTTTCCTGTTAATTTTTAGTTCCCTTTTACGGTTTTGTATGTTTTCATTCGATTTATTATTTCTTTTAAATATAAAAACCCATTATTTCTGTTTTATTTTAAGTGAGCTGTGTACTAGTTACTGAAAAACTTAAATCGTTGAGCTTTGTTTATTACCTGAGATCCTTTCCATGCCGAAATCTGTAAGGTACAAGAAACAGAAATGAAACGAATTGTTGTGTTTTTATTAATTAGCTAAGCAGATATCCCATTCCACCCATCCTAGATATACCTACTTAGTATACCCCAGTTAATTACTAATGAGAAATGCTATGGATGCCATCAAATAGTTTACAGAAATGGCGTGAAACTTCTGTTGTCGCTAGACTTTGTACTGTAGATGGGTTATTTAATGAGTGAACTCTCTCAAATACTTAGTTAAGTTTAAAGTTTGCCCCAGTATTTTGAGTTTTTGTGTGTGTTTGTGTGTGTGTGTTTTGTGTTTTGCAATTAACATGCTAAATCATAGAAAAAAAAATTGAAATATTTATATATACTTATCTGTAGGCATTAATAGGAATTAGGCTGTGGTGTGAGTGGATTATTTAGTTTTTAGACAATTTAGTGTGCTGTTAAGCTGATAGCATAGACATTGAAAGACAACAAAAGCTTCACGTCAAATCAGGCTTTTATTTAATTTTTATTCAAATTCCAATTGGGTTATGCACTTACCCGGAGGCTGCCGCTCGAACGACGATCTGTTGTGGCATAGTGCTGAAGTCCGCCGGGTCCAGTTAGAGGCACTACGCCGCAACCAGAGCGTATGCCTTGGCCCAGTGTGGTTCTACACAACACAAACATGGCAATACAACCGAATTGTTTTTTTTTTTTTGTTGGTTTTTGATTTGCGTGGTTTATAGGTGTGTGTGTGTGTGTGTTTGTTTGTGTGTGTGTGTGTTGTGTGGGGTATTTGTGCACGAGGACAGTACGAGCAGGACAGGCAGTAGTAGAAAGACAGAGGCAGGCAGACAGGCGGGCAGGCAGGCAGTACAGGCAAGCACACACACGCACACAGTTGGTGGTAGTTGTTGTTGTTGTGTAGTTGTAGTTGTTGTTGTTGTTGTTGTTGTGGTGTTTACAATCAAGACAGAGAGATAGCAACAACAAGCCGTTGATTCGATTTACGTAAAAAGTAAAATAGAGTTGAAAATAAGTTTTCAAATGGAAAAGTAGAAAAAGAAACGGGACAAAGACATCAAATGTATATGATTAATAATATTATAGTTCTATAGTATTTTGATTTAGCATAATTGACTACTTGTAGCGTAAAACAACCAACAGAAAGTTTCTACCTATATAGAGGGCCCCAACAATGTTTCAAACAAAAGACAAAAACCATAGAAAATGAAGTAGAATTAGAATAGAAGGAAATTAAATTTGTATTGGTAGATGAGGAAATTAGATTAGAAGACTAGCAAATACATAAGCTACATAAAGAACATGGACACCACACACACACACATAAGACATACGAAATTTTGTGCTACTTTAGTAAGCAAAATCACTCGATGGTTTACTTACAATTGACAATTGTAGTTATGGTGGTTTTTATATGTACTTAAAATGTGAGAGAACTTACATGGCGCTTAAAAGTAGGCAACACCAAATGGAATTCAAACTAAACATTCGTGTAACACTGGCGCTTAAAAGTAGGCAACACCAAAGAGCGACTCAAATTCAAACTAAATGTATGTGTATGTTTGTGTGTGTTTGGATGTGTGGGTGTGTTCGAGTGTTGTTGTGCATGTATCACATCGGACTAGTGACGAAAGGGGTTACTTAATTAAGAATGACCCTAACTGGCTCGACACTTGTGTAAATAAATCTCAATAAATGCATTTTCAAGCGCTCAATTGTATGTATAAATATTGTATATTTTATATAGACATATCGATATGCAAAGCTTGGGGGGCATTTTTTCTGTATTAATTCTGTTTTGGTTGTGCGTTTTATATATTTCGTTGCCTAAAGCACTTAAATCTAACTCTTCCTCTACGAATATACGGCTGTGCTCCAATTATTGTTCTTTCCCTATTTAATATTTTTTAATTCAAAATTTGAATCCCATTGAGTTCTCTTTGTTTTCTTTTTTTTTTTGTGATTATATATGTTCTTATAGGTGTTTTTTTTTGTTTTTTTGATTCAATGGCCCTGCAACTTGGCCAATTGCCGGGAGTTTTCCATTTGAAATTCTTCCATTTGACAGTAAATAATGTATCTGCATTTAAACCAAGGATGAAAAGTAAACAACGGATATATTGAAATCGAGATGAAGAAAAAAGAGAGAGAAATAAGGCCACAAATGGGCCGCAATTAGTGCGTTTCGCTTTTTTGTTTTTCTTTTGGCATTTTCGAAACATGCTCTCACACACGCTATGGCTAGTTTAAGTACGAGTACATACGATTAGTTAGACAAAGATGACGGCGCATGATTAACTAGTATAAGATACGAGATGTGAAGTAGACAACATCAGTGTGAATCACTAAACTTGTTAATTGATCGTTAAGATAGGTATGATGATAATGCTAGATGTTGGTTGAAGAAGAGTTATATGCAAAGTAGATTGAAATGATGAAAAGCATTTGTATGGCATAGTTTGAGATGGATGAAGATGTGTGTGTGTGTATGGGTGGTTGGGTAGGTGGGTGGTTTCAAACAAAGGTATTAAGGCCGGCCTATCACTATTTGTATTATTTGGCTTACTTTTAGGTGTCGCTTAAAATATATTTCGAAAGAAAAAGTTTAGGAAAGCAGATTTTTTTTGCATTTATTGAAACTAACCGGATCGGATGACTTTATCGTTAAGCTGTCACTGAAACAATCTATCAAAGATTTGTCGAATTCCATGTAAATCTGTGCACTTTCATTAAAATCTGATGAATTCAATGCCAGATCAATTTAGAAAAAAACAGGCAATTTAAGTTATAGTGTGTCTGTATTCTTTTTAAGGGTTTGATTTGAAAAAAAAAATTATATTGTAATATTGTACAATATTTCTAGAATTTTTGTTTTTTCCAAACTTTGTCATTTGGAATCAGATTCTAGATAACATTGTGGATTTAATGATTCTTAGATTTCAGATGAATTTATCATCAGTTTTATAATAATTCAATGTAAAGTGCACTGTGAATTGATTAAAAGACAGTAGGTTGTGCTTAAGACCAAGGCTGCAAACTGTTCCTCAACCGAACCCCAAAGAACAGGTTCGGTTCGGGTTTTCCGGGTTTCTAAAACCGGACCATGAACCGAATCCTCCAAATATTTGTGCCCCCGAACCTGAACCCGAACCGAACCCCCTATATACAAAACAAAGATTCGGTTGAAACAATCATTGAAGTCTTTAATTTCTGAAGATCTTTTCTAGTTTTTTCAATCATATGACCGGAAAAAACAATTGTATAGTATAGTACAGTATCGCTTGAGTTGATAATTAAAAATGCTTTTTAGAAATCCAATCCATATGGCGATTTCGAGGAGAAAAACATAAGTTAGTCGAAAAGGGGAAGCAAATGCATTTGGAAGATCATATTAACAAGAATCGCCCTTTTGAGTCCTTTTTAAGCTCTTTTGAAGATTAAAGATATTACATTCATGTCCGATTTAAAAAAGACTCGGTAATGACTCATGGATTTGCCCAAAACGTGATTTATTGAAATACGAAAGGAAGGAGACTCGCAAATGATTGGAAATATGACTCGAAAATGAGTCAAAACTGATGAGAAAAACGGGCTATAAACGACTCTTTAAGAAGATTCTTGGCTTGGGCACCATAGTCTTCCGACAAAAGTATTATTTATGACTATTTTAATCAGACAGAGGACTCAACTGTGTTCAGAAATTTCATAAAATGTAGGCTGGGTATGTACGTAGATGGTGAGGCTTCCAAAATTCAAAGACCAGATAACAATAAGGACTGTGGTCCAGTCGACTTGGTATATGCAAATGGCTTGGTAATCTGGACGCGTTATCCTGATCAAATATATCTCGTAATTTTGACCGAATGTTGAGGCCATCTATGAACCCAGACTCAAACCAAAACCTTGGGTTCGATTAGTACAGGAACCGTTTTGCGAACCAAACCTTAGACTTTACAACGGGTTTGAACCCCCGGACCGAACCTTCTGCAAAATTTTAAAGGTTTGCATCTTTGCTTAAGACAACCTATATAGATTGTGACTAGCCTCTGTGCTAAACAGTTCACTAAGTCAGAGGCAGAATTTTGAATTTTACCAAATATTGTTTATGTGTTGCTCGTTTTTTAGGGTAAAGAGTTTGAAAAAATGTTTAAAAAAAATTGCGGAAAATGTGCTAATTTCTAATGTCTAAACCTCTGTAAACCCTTTAGTTAAAACCATCGAGTTTTGGAATGCTCGGCTTGGCTCTTTGGATTGCAAAGTATTCTACGTAAGGTTCGGTCCAAAACTCAATAAAAAGTCGCTTCCCTTAACTAAATATCTTGTCCAAATACTCGACAGGAAGCTTGAAGCGAAACAAAATACCAACGAGCGAGTCAAAGAAAAACCAACTGTCGCCCTCTAAGCGTGTAGATAATCTATAGTTGTTAGATAGGATAAGACCCCAAATATGGTTTTATATTCCTACTAAATGGAATCTTAGTATGGTAACCGAATAAATGGTAATATAAATAACAATTTACATTTTCTCAGGCTGCGATTAAGTTACTTGGCTCGATTGCGGCAAAACTCTCCAAGAGTTGGCAGAGCTGTCCAAAATCCACCTCATTTGGGTTCCTGGCCATCGCAAATCCGCCTCCTTCCAGATATGGTATGTATATGGCCAAGTGTAAACTTATTTTACAAAATTACTTCGGGATCACAGCTAACCAGAAATGGCGAGAGCTGTCAAACTGTAGCCAACTCGTTGCGCAAAGCGCTCAATAGACCTCTGCAGACAGGTTTTAGAATCACTTACACGGTGAAACTTTTTACTCCTTAAAAAACCTTCTGCCGAAGTTGTCGGACCGAGAAAGAAAATAAATTATAGTCCGTTTCAACAGGCATAATTTCTTAAAATTTTGCCGTTTCTATTGGAAAACTGGTTTAGTTTAAATAGCAAGCGCCACATTCAAACTCAGGTAGATTTTTTTGAATATTTTGGAACAAATAGAGGGAAGCGAACTTCGGCTCAACCGATGTTTATATACCCTTGCAGCTTGATGGTGCCACTGCTTTGAGCATTTGCTTGCCAGTTATATTGCAGCCATACGATATATTCATCCGATTTTGACCAAACTCCCCAAAGTTGTGTGGAATCTGATAATATTCAAGACTTTAAAGTATAAAGACGCTACCATTGAAAACAAAAAAGTTTTTCTCACTAGAACTTCTTTTTCGCCCGATAGTTCCTATGGCAGCTATATGCTATAGTCAACCGATTTAAATCAAAATTGGCAGAATTGTGCGGTCGCATATAATATTGATCAGTAACAAGTTTGGGAGCGATAGAATTTAAAAAAAAAAGATTTTCCTACTAAGACTTTTTTTCAGACATATCTTTTGTATGGCAGCTATACTATATAGTTGTCCGATTTTCATAAAACTTGATGGAATTATGTGAAAGTATAGAAAACTTTAAAATACGAGGTTTGGGTGCGTTTGCGTTGAAGACAAAAAAGTTTTACTCACTTAAACTAGTTTTTCGACAGATAGTTCCTATGGCAGCTATATGCTATAGTCAACGGATTTGGATCAAACTTGTCGGAATTAAGTGAAAGCATATAATATTAATAAATATCAAGCTTGGGAGCGATAGCATTGAAAACAAAAAAGATTTTCCTACTAAGTCTTTTTTTCAGACATATCTTTTGAATGGCAGCTATACTATATAGTTGTCCGATTTTCATAAAACTTGGTGGAATTATGTGAAAGTATAGAAAACTTTAAAATACGAGGTTTGGGTGCGTTTGCGTTGAAGACAAAAAAGTTTTACTCACTTAAACTAGTTTTTCGACAGATAGTTCCTATGGCAGCTATATGATATAGTCATATGATCCGCCCGATTTCGACAAATGTGCAGCGTATTTGTACCAAAAGGCTTTGTGCAAAGTTTGGTTAAGATAGCTTTAAAACTGATGGAGGAGATGGCATAGAAACTGACGGACAGACTTTTTTTTTGACTAATTTATGTTATAAACAAAATTGCGTCTACTTTTTGAATTCAAATCAACAGATTATTGGTGATGACACTTTGGGGTAGACTGAGAGTAAAATAAATTCTTTAGGGGCTAATGCCATCATTTTTAAGAAGTGAAAGGGAAAGTGAAGTGGCAGATCGTATAGAAGAAATAGTATAATTTTCTTTATTTCTTGTCATTTCAAGAATTCTACGACGATTCTTTTCGTTTGCTGGCCCACCCTAAGTCGACGGAGATTAAAACATCATGGCTCTTGCATTCTAATGCCCGTCTTTGATCTTCCCGAGTCTACGCCTAGACATCGATCAGGTTTCAGCTATGGGTCTAGATATAAAAGAAAACCCCAGTAACCGCTGTAACCTAACCTAAGCTATTGTCCTATTACCAAATTCTTTTTTGAGAACGTTTTTATGAAAACTTTAAGAATTTATTTTATACGCAACTTTTCACAATTAGAGGTGAAACGATTTAAGAGGACCTTAATTTGAATTAATGATGAACGCCACATTTGATAGAATGCGTGTAAGCTTCAAAGGGATATGTGTAAGTGTCCTTGCTTGTATACTTCGCACACGAGTAAGCCAAATGATAATGAGAAACCTTTTGTACTGTTGGCCTCTGTCGATGTCCCAATTTTTCACCTCGGATTTAGATCATGATCCTATTTGTAGGACCCAGAAGTCTAGAATCTATTGATGCATCTAGTTTGATAAAACCCTTACGTCGGGGTCACCACCTCATAATAATCTTAGGTTAATGCTTATTTTCACCACACTTCATTTCATGCAACATCCCTAATAATCGAGTGTCTTGTATAAATAGAAATGTATGATGCAGTGAATGCATGAGATTAATGTTAATGATTTTGCGGGAAAAGTGCACAAATGTTTTGACAACGAATAAACGTAACTAAAATTCAATTAAACAAACAAAATCAACTCGTATTACGCGAATGAATGGGGGGAAAAAAACGCAACGCAATTTCAAGCCAAAAACAATAACCAATCAAAAATTAATTAAACCGAATTAAACACTAATTAAAACGCTGTATTACGCTACACATACTTAGGATATATATATATAGCACATGTCAGTTCCACAATCGAAACCAGCATTGCATAACGGACGCACACACATTTGAATAGAGGCGACAGGAGCACCCCACACTTACCTAGCGGGCAAAATGAGGGCATCAAATTCCGTATTTAGATGTCGTCGTATAATATTCTTAGAGGGTGGAATGCCCAAAGCAGTGGCCATGGTATCGCCCGAGAAGGATGGCTCGAGTACAACAAGTCCGCCATGAACTCCGCTGTCTGTTGGGTGAAGTAGAGTAGTTGGAGAATAATTGGCACACTCCCCCAGTGGGTATCAATAGGTAAACTCACCCTTTAGGTTCTCGGCATATTCACCCAGGTCAATGGAGCGCACCCAACGTATGAAACGTTGATTTGTCCACACAATGGGATCGGTGTCAACGGTTTCCGATTGCACTCGCCTCATGGCCAAAGTCTGTCGGTCGTACTTGACAATGCGCAGCACATGTATGCCTGAAGGAAGGCGTTAAGTGGGCAGGTGACAATAGAGATTTAACAGGAGCTTACCATGCACAATGCTGGCCTGATGAAATTTACGCGTCACACCCAAAAACTTTTCCAGTTCCTTTTTGGACAAGGTGTCCAGCATGCGTGCATCGACCAGAGATTGCAGAAACGGCTCGGCATATTGGGGCAAGCCAATGTCGGGCAACCATTCTGTGGCCACCCAGGTGTGACCCAACTGAGTGATCAGTGGATATCGCACCAGTTCGGGTCGTCGCTGTTCCTCAATGGCCAGACGCAGTTTCTTGCGATGCATGGGATGAGCCAGACCCAGTCCAGCCTCCAGTTCGACATCATTTAGTTCCAGCAACACTTTGCCACTCTTAACATTCTCCGCACAGCGTGTACTGTACTGGGGCATGCCCAGGGCCACCTCCAGCCAGGCTAGAACTTGAGTGGCACGCCAACGTTCCATGGGCAGCTGGCTGGCTTCCCGCAAAAGACGCAATTTCTCAGCATAGCCCTCCTCGGAGAGGGGATTCCACGAGTATTCGGTGTCTGGAAAGGAAGGCTAAGGCTATGAACAACTGAACAAAAAAGAGCAAGTAAGTGATACACCTACATTCCGTCACCCCATCCGCTGAGAGAGCCTTGCTTTTGTTCCGGGAACGTGCAAACACTCGGGATATGCTGCCCCAGGTGCCACCACGTCCGTTCCTTGCTCCCAATGGTCCACTTTTGTTGGCATTGGCAAATTTTCGTGTAATAGCACCAGCTCCGCCGGGTCCCTCCGGATCCACAGGTGAGCCCAGTTGTTCCACCGAACGTGAATAGGCAGCCGAGTTCAGGGGCGATAGTGTGGGACTTCTTTCTTTGGGTGTGCCAACTGCAATACACAAAATGTAATCCCATTTCAAACTTCCGCCCCCTCCACCCTTTACTCACACTGATACATATTCTGACTGGAAACCAGGGAAATGCTGTCGGGATCCACAGTAATGCAGGGCCCATTGTCACAGGTGCCATCGCTAAAGTTCAAGTCGCCGCCTGTGCTCTCCCGATCGCTGCTATTTCGCAAGCCCGAATCATTGGAGCACGAGTTGCGATCTCCCACGGTGGCACCCGAGCCACCACTCAGGCTGCCACTAAATGCGGACAACGAATTGGAATTACCACGCCCACTATCTTCGGCCGTGCCGCGTATACCGCTCAGTCCACCAACCAGACCAGAGCCCGCTGCCATTTGGCTCAACATGCCCGAGGCCGCCGAGGGTGGCGTCAGCGGGGCAAAGGAATGCAAACTCTCCTGATCGGAGAGACAGCCTGTCATCTGACGGCGTGCCTCCTGCAGCTGTTCCTGCAACCGCTGCAGCTGCAAATCTCTTGCCGACAGCTGCTGAGCCAAGGCCAGCGAACGCTCCGCCTCATCCCGGGCCTGCTTCAGCAGCTGGAAACGTTCCCGATCCCGATCGCCCGAGAGTTTGGCATTCGTAGACTCGGACTCACGCACACGCTCCTGGAAATTGCGTATAAAGTCACGCAGTTCCTGCTCCTTCTCGTGGAGCGAGGCGCACAGCTGTTTAACCTGACCCAGCAGATCGGACTTGTCGGTGCGCAGTTTCTTACGCTCGAGGCGCATGGTAAGCAATTGATTTTTGACCGAACGCAGTTCGGACTCCAGGCGTTCGATGCGTTCCTGGGAGGCAGTGCTAGCATGGTGACCCTCAGCCAGAGAAGGTTTTAGCTCCAATTCGGTAGTGGGTTCTACTACGCCACCCACAGCGCCATCTGTGGAATGCTCAAGCAGTCGGCGCAAGCGCATCAGCTCCGCATTGAGACGATCGTTTTCCTCTCGCAATTTCATGGCAGATTCTGAAAGATATGGGGAGTGGTGATTCAGTAGGTGCAGGGTTAAAGATTCGACTATCAAAGTTGGTGGATAAGCGGTGAGCGTACTAGCTTCCACAGAAACTGTAAGCTAAGGGATGAGACTAGCAATATGTTTTTCAAAAAGATTGGACAGGAAGGTGCTACTGCATAAATGAGCTACATTTTTGAATATAACCTGAGACTGTTGACTGTAGCCAACTGCGACTGCCTGTGGCAGGCATTCACTCATGTATGGAAGCAACAGACAAGGAATAATATTGCAGCCTGACAGTGTGTGCCATGTGATAGGAACTCATAATTCTGCGGGCGTCGCAGACGACACGCGTATAGAGAGAGATTACGGGTGTTCTATAAATAGCACGCTCGGCGGCTTGCTCTCTTTCGATGCGCGTGTTCGGCGTGTTTGCTTTTTGCGTTTGTGTTTGCTTGTTGTTGTTGTGCCGGTTACTTCGTATTTCGCTGCTAAGCACACAAGCGCAATGCTTGATTGTGTGAGTTTGGACACAACTGGTGTAAACGCACCTTCAGCAGTAAGTCAAATGGTAAGCCTAACCTCTGTCTTTTAGTAAGCCATGCTTTAAAAAGTTTAATACAGATTATGGTTACGATGCTCTGAAAGAATACCAAAATTTGATATAATTCTCAAGCAGGCCTGTTCTCGTTTCCGAATTCGATTGATCGGAATGGGTAAAAGGTGTAATTTCTAAAAACGATTAAAGAACTCGACGAAAAATAAATGAAGATAAATGTGTTTTTGATGTTAAAAGCAGAAGAACTGTTGGTTTTTTGGACGCGAAAACATGTAACATTTCAGATTTTGCATAATTTGATCAAAATAGAAAGATTTTATGCTTTTGACGTTGACCTAAATAGCTTCTATTAGAGTTCGTCTGAAATCAAACATTCCAATCGGTTGTCAGGGTAATCAATATAAAGATGGCAGAGTGACTAACTAAATTCATTATTTTGTTCATCTAATGAGCATTATGTTTTGTGCCTTTAATTGATTGGTGCTTGATTTCTAATCACTAAATTAATTTTAGTTAAACTAGATTTTTAGATTGATTTTTATTGTAGCTTTTTTCAACACCTAAAACTGTGCCAAGTAATTAAAACTGAGTAAAGAAAGCTGATCAGTGATCGATCATGTGTCTTTGGTGAATTCGACCATTGGCTTCGGGAAACCATACGAAGTATACATGGCATTGCCACATCGACACTTGGTGTAGTTTGCTAGTGGAATTCAATTATTTCATGTTTCCTGAGAAAAGCAAAACTAGAAAACTATTAATATTCAGGCATTTGAGAATTGATTATGTTGGTAAGACCAAAGACTCTGGAAACACCTTGATGAGTGATAGCCATACAAGTAAATGACAGCCAAAATTAGTGCGGTTCCACGGTTTTACATTTGTGTTTGTTCTTGGTTGCGACAGAAGTTGACGGCGGAACTCAAAGATCTGATGTAGGCCGAATAAATAAATACACAGACAATACACATAACTGGAAGACATTCAACTGTCCGCTGCTTATCTTTGTGTTTCTGTGTTGAAATCATACCGATCAGAAACATTAATAAATTAGTCTTCGATCTTCACATTTCTTTCATAAACATTTTTACATATTTAGGTTGCCTCTAATCCAGGGTATGTACAAAAGAGCGAGGCCAGAAAGTGAGAGTGTATAGGCAAAGACACTAGAACGCTAAGATGCATAACGGCCTCACAAGCGAATGTCAGTCAAAATTTTTTGCGTGGATTTTCGATGTGGATTTTCGATATTACATTAAAACGCTGTGCGTGTGTATTTTTGTTCGGCCGACTTTGTTTCTCTTCAGTTCTGCTTTGACGCAGTTTGCTGAACTGTTTCATGTGTTTATACTTTTAGATACATTTTTAAGCTTGCTTAAGTCTTCTGAACATATTGAAAAGGGTATACAAGCGACGTAGTGGAAATTGTAAAAGGAATTGTGGAAGGCGCGTGACCACCATTCGCGTTCGTGTTCGTTAACGAACATCAGGCGCAGCCATACAAATACAAATATATTTGACGCAACGCTACAAGAAAATCTCCACCTTGTGACATTTCGATATACTGCGTAACGCATCTTTGTGAGTTCTAGAGACTTTAATATAGGTGTGCACAAAATGCGAGGCATCATTGACCACTGGTCAGCGACTGAAAAGCTGTTGGCTCTCTATGGCACTAGCCTAGGCATGCGTTCGGCATGCTAATCTAGTAGGCCTGCATTTCATCCGTCTATTGTAAACTTTCTGAGTGTCTTCAGTGGGTATTGTTAAGTGCTTAGAGAGTAGAGGGTTGTTCCAATGACACTTCTTTGAGGTATTACTCTCACCTTCCAAGACTACCGAGAAGGTCCTGTACGAGAGAAAGCTTCTCACAAGGGTGTATTATTGAGGCGGTAAGATGTCTTTTACCTTACAGAGCAGTTCAGCGTGCCACACTATCAAAAGCCTGCCTAATGTAGAGGTAGACCACTACCAGAAGTTGAAGAGTTTGAATGAAGAGAATGAAGTTTTTGACCCTATTCAGCTGCACAGGGGTCCCGTGCGACTTTCTAAACAGGAACTGAAAAGGAGGTATTCTGCCATTCAAGCCATCGATTGCCAGGATTCGGGCTAGAATACACCTCTCGAAAATTTTTGCTACTGTGGATACGAGGCTGATCGAACGGTATGAATCGACCTCAGACGGACTTTTCTCAGACTTATGGATCATTACGATCAGAGCCTTTTCCACGCCTTTGGAAAGTAACTTAGTCGAAATGACACATTTTTTTTTTTTTTTTTTTTTTTAAATTAAAATTCTGCTCGTTGAGAAATGTGTTTCGCAAATTACGTCAATTTTATGGTCGTCTTAATCGACCCACCGAACAGGCTATTCAAGCTATTGTGACGATGATTACAGACTTTTTTTTTCTTCCAAAGAACTGGACTTGGTTGAAATGTGGTTTCAACAAGACGGTGCCACATGTTACACGGCATGCAAAACCATGGACCAATTGAGTGGCGAGTTTGGTGAGCAACGGACCAGTCCATTGGCAGCCAAGATTATGTGATTTGACACAAATAGACTATTTATTGTGGGGCCACATGAAGTCTCTCGTATACAAGGACAATTAAGACACAACTGCAGCCCTAGAAGACAGCATTACAGCTGCCATTGGTGATCTGGAAAAAGTATGCCAAGATTGGAGCTTACCGATGCACCACCTAAGGCGTAGCCGCGGGCAACTATTAAATGAAACAATCTTTAAAAAGTAATTGGCAGACATTGATGTATCGCTCGAAATAAATATTTAATTTGTTATCTGTAAAATTCAAACCAAGAATCGCTACCGGATCGGGCTTGGTCTTGGTTTTAATTCATATACGACGAGTATTTAGTCCGATAGATTCAAATTTTATGGAAACTTGACGCATTCATTACACTCTACTAGTCTAATGCTTACACATTACAAAACTGCCTTAGCAATTCTTCAATAACCATAGATTAATCTTGAAAAATGTATCTGTATGTATTCTTTATACTCCATTTTCCTCGTTTAATGCGACTCATTCAACTGCTTATATTAAACATTCCATTTCTAGGCAGTTTTAGTGCCTCGAAATCACTTTTCCATCAAACAAGTAAGGTTAATTGTTAAGTTTATTCTTTAAGTCTACTCGTAATTAGCGCTAGTTCCAGCCATACTCAAACTCAAGTCAACAATACCCAACTTCCCAGATTTCATACCCGACTAACCATAATACAGCGCCAACCTCGCCATCAGTCTCGCACCCGAAACAATAAAAAACAAACAAACAAAAATAAAAATCCAACTAAGTTGAATACTTTGTGCATGCCAATTTCTACAGCAAAACGGTTTCAACAATTTTAAATGCAAACGAGGAAAACTGCAAACTGCAAGAGAAAAGTGCAATCCGAAACACATTGAAAGTTTTTTTGGTGAACAAACTAAATTCTGTGTAATTATAACTTAACCAGGCCAAGGCAAACAAGCACAAAACAGGAGGAAAAAGTATCTGAAGTCAGCAGCTGAATGCAGATCAAGTGCAACTACTTGGATGTTGTGTAAGGGATGGGTTGGGTGGCTGGGTGATTGGTTGGTTGGTTCGTTGGGCATGCAATGCGGGTTAATTGTGATGCTCTCTGTTCCAATTAAAAATACAGAGAGCGGAAATGGAAAGGAAAAACGTAGCAGCGGTATTAGCAGCAGCAGAGTGATTGATTCGGAAAATCTTACCTGGTCGCAGCTGGTTGAACTTTGACCCATCGTTGCGATTGCCATCAGAACAGGCGGACTCCAGCCTGAGCAGAGCTGCCGAGGCAGCGGATGTAGGTGACTGCGGTGGTCCCAGTGCAAGATTATGGGGCGACAACAACGATGATGATGATGATGATGATGTTGGTGGAGGGGGTGGTGGTGGTAATGTGCTTGACTCCGGTTCTATTAGCTTCACCATGAAACAAACATCATTGGCATTTCTCTTGTCGACTGAATTTTGTGTGTTTTGGTGAGAGAAAGAGATGGAGGAGATAGAGGACAATTTCGAGAGGATGCAAAACATTTTCAGGTTGACCCATAAGTAAAATAAATAGCAATAACAACAACAAGAACAACAACGACAAAACAACGACAACAACAACAATAACCATTCAATGAACAGGCGACTCGTGATTGGATCCTGTGGAAAATACCACAATAGAATCACACACACACACACACACACTTGAAAATTGATTGGAAATGAATAAACCAAACTTATTTTGTAACTGTAAATATTGATTTTGGTAAATTTATCTATAATTGCAATTATAATGAATTCAACGCACAACACAATCTCAAAACTGAAACTTAATTCACATTCAGATTTATTCATGTGAATAGCTGATGAGTTCTAAATTGATTACAAACACACACCACACTTCCACCTGCTTATTTTTTTTGAAAATTTAATTAATTGTTAATTAATCGAAATAAATAATGAATGTTTATTGAGCTCAGATATTTAATACAAGCGCAAAAACAATTGATAATTTAAATGAAATAAAATAAACAACTTAATATGCGCCACTAATGGAGCAAACTTTAAGTTTAAAAGCAGACACAAAAAATCAAAAAAAAAAGGATTTTATACCACACATTGTACTCGTTCTTAGATTAACTTTTATAAAATTGAAAGCATTTATAAATTCAAGGATGACCGCTTATAATACTAAAATAAGAACCAAACTAATAATTAGTCAAAATGTTAGTCATAAAATTCAAAAGATGGCTTCATTCGTTAGAATGACCAATGCATTTCGTTTGGAAAAATTACAAATTTTCCCTACTGGAATCTATCAAATACAAATCTTTACTTTTTCCAGATAGCTCTATGTAGAAGATGTGAAATCGGCCCTTAGAAAGTACCACATACTCAAGTTTGTCTCTATTTCAGAGACTGCTAAAATGTCGGCTATGAAAGGCTGTCCTAGGATTGCGAGTCGTCTTTTACTGAGCGCTGAGCAACAGCTTCTACAATAGTCATTGTGGTTGATACAAGTAGGGAAGCATTCTGCATGCCTAGACGCAAAAGCTTTAGGGCCATTTGTAGGTAGTTTTCCTTATATTTAGTTTACATGTCGCCAAAGGCACCCCTTTTGTCCGGGAGGAACTGTTGCAGTGTCCAGGCACCCACACAAATAGTATTCTAAAGAGCCAAGCCAACGCATTCAGTTATTTTCGGCACTCAGTAAGCATTATACATTATATATAAATGTTTAATAACCTTCCTAAGTTCCTGAGAAGGGGTACGCCGAAAAGTATGCAACATTTTTTATGTCGGCTATTTATTATCCGATCTTAATGAAAATTTAAGGGGTTAAGGGGTATTGGAATATAAATGTAAGTTTTCAAATTCAAATCGATATCTTAAAAAATGTGAGATTAATTGTTCACTATTTATTGGTGGCTCTAGCTCTTCTAGTCCCTGAGATCTAGGTGATCATACAGACAGACAGAAAGACGGACAGACACACGGACGGACAGACCTATATCGACTCGGCTATTGATGCTGATCAATACTATATATACTTTATATCAGCGATGCCCAGCCGTATGCTCTTTGAGTACGTTTTGTTTTTGTAATTGCACCGAAGATGGGAAATCAATGATCGTATACATGCAGTTCGCGAGTTACATGCAAATGATTTCGTGTGTATGCGTCGCGTAGAACAAGAACCGGGTTTGTTCTCTTCTTTGATTGGCAAGCAAACTGACCAACAATTTCATTATTGGTATTGGTACTTTTCTCTGAGTATTGGTGAGTGCTCTGCCGTATGCTGCTTTTGGGCATGCCTGCTTTATATGGTCGGAAATGTTTCATTCTGCCTGTTACATACATTTTCCCGACTTTAGTATACCCATTTTACTCTACGAGTAACGGGTATAACACAGCAGTTATTCTAATAGGGGTCTTTTTGTCTTATACATTACGAAGCATTTACCGTACTTGCCGAGTTAGATATTTTCGATGGGTTGATTATAAGTGCGAAATTTCGAATGGTACATTGCTTATAGTTAGAGTTACTGTCAAACCGGGCTGAAAAGATCTAAAGCAAGACAGCAACTGTGAAAGAAATTCCCAGGATACCCTAATAAAATATTGGATAGGGTGTGGAAAGATTTTAATATTTTTGGGACGTTTTGGGATAAGTTCATGATCCCAATATTTTTAATCTCCCAAGCGCCAGATTCTTCAACTAGGCCGAAGTTTATATACCCTTATAGCTTGTATAATTTATATAAATTAAGGAATTAAATGATTTTCGTCGAGTAATCTTAGCTGAGTTATTTGCCAAACTCAGCAATAAGAGGGCGGCTCTGCTTTGACCATTTGTTTGCCAGTTTGTTATACGGCAGCTATACGATATATTCATCCGATTTTGACCAAACTCCCCAAAATTGTGCGGAAACTGATAATATTCACAAGTGGAAGGTATAAAGAAGCTACCATTGAGAAGAAAAAAATTTTTCTCACTAGAACTACTTTTCGACCGTTAGTTCCTATGGCAGCTATAGTCCATAGTCATCCGATTAGGATCATACTTGTCAAAATTATGTGGTAGCATATAATATTGATCAGTAACAAGTTTGGGAGCGATGGCATTAAAAACAAAATAGTTTTTTATACTAAGACTCTTTTATTAAGACTATTCAGACATATCTTTTGTATGGCAGCTATACTATATAGTTGGCCGATTTTCAAAACACTTGGTATAATTATGTAAAAGCATAGAAAACTTAGATATACGAGGTTTGGGCATGTTTGCGTTAAAGACAAAAAGTTTTTCTCACTAAAACAACTTTTTCGACCGATGGTTCCTATGGCAGCTATATGCTATAGTCATCCGATCCGGCCGGTTCCGAAAAATGTGCAGCGTATTTATACTAAAAGGCTTCGTGCAAAGTTTGGTTAAGGTTGCTTTCAAACTGACGGAGGAGATAGCATAGAAACAGACGGACAGACGGGGATGGCTATATCAACTCAGCTCGTCATGCTGATCAAGAATATATATACTTTGTGTGGTCGGAGATGCTTCCTTCTATGCGTTACAAACATCTGAACAACTTTAATATATCCCTACAAGGGTATAAAAATCGTAGAAATGTTTGGGAGAGTTTATTTTAAAGTTAAGAAATAGTTATAAATCATCAAAAAAAGTATCAAAAAGTCAAATCAAAAGTATAGCTTTCCCACAAAACGCGTCTAAAAGGGTCAAAATGGGAATTTTTTGCAACTTTAAGCTGAATTACCAAAAATCACGACGTGATGAACCATTTCTGACAACGGATTCGTGTTCAGCACACGAAAATCATCTAGAATCACCACCAACCTTTCAATATACTGGAAAAAGTCAAATTTTGTTGCCTTATGTTATCTCAAATTTCTCGACTAAAATTTTTTCAAGGATCGACAGAAATATCGTGGAGCCCGTCAGATTTTGAGCTCAGGATAGAACTGTGATGGAATTGAATTGAACATTTGTGGTCAGGATTGGAATGGAATTGGATTTTCTTTGACCGTTCTATTTCTAACTAAAGTTTCAAATGGTAATAAATTGATAGTATGGCCTTAAATGGCCAGTACAGTATTTACGTTTCAAGTACAAAATGCTAGAGTTTGTGCTCTAAGTGTTTGCTCTGTAATACTTGGCCTCTTATTTCCCTACCCCCCTACACACACACACACAACACTCATACTCTTCAAATCTATCTCTGCCTTTCGTTGGCTTTTATACCTCCATTCGACAGATTTTTGAAGCATATCCAAATGAACATGGACCAAAACATCACTTTGCCATTCAAATGGCCCCCCCAAAAACTACACACTGCACTTAGCACTGATCCACATCTCCGTAAACACTCACATACATCCATATCGATGTGGCTGGCTTTGGTGTTAGCTCTCATCTGCCTGTTGGAGGCTGTCATGAACGTTTGCTGCTGCTGATGATGTTTATATTTTGTGGCTTTTATCACTTGCCACTCTCTGACTAGAATTAACATTTTGAGTGTTTGCATGTAAACTGCTCGGACCTGGGACAGGTACACGTACAAGTCAGTGGTCTACTTAATGCCTAGCTGTCCGAAAAGTTTGTCATTCAATATGAAAGTTTTTGGTTAAACAACAAAATTTGCCACTCATTGTAATTGGTTTTTACAAATTTGATTGCCAACTTATTTTGATTAATTAATATTCCCAATTAATCTCAGATTTCCTTTATGTGATTGTCATAAGTTTTCTTAGGACTTGGATGATATAAGCCCTGTGTTTCGTAAGTCTCCCTCCCTTGCTGACTTTTATGATTTTTTTTTTTGCCAATTTTAATCCATTTACGCAACAAACCATAAAAAAACATGAAAAGTGTCAATCAGAGTGTGGTGATTTAATTTCATTTTGCTTCCCCCATCTCCCAAAACCATTTGCCATCCTCACTCTCACGACTTATTCATTCATTCATGAAACACCCCACAGGGCAGCACTATGATGATTGCTTCACCGCCTGTCTCCCTACATTACAGAATGAATTTGCATTACCCCCCACACAAACCCCACCTTAACCATTCCTTCGACACACTTACCCGCATTCAGTGCACTGCCACTGGAGCAGCTATTGGTGTTGGTGGAGACGGAGGAGTTACCCTGTGCCAAGTGACCTGCGGCAATTAAATTTGAGTTATTTGCATGGATCATGGCTGGGCTGGTGCTGGTGTTGGTGCCATTCGGTAATTGTGGCTGTGGCAAGCCGACGACTTGACCAAGTCGATGCTGTTGCTGGAGCTGCTGCTGCGGCTGCTGATTATCAATGGTCATGGGTGGAGTCAGGGTCTGATTGCTGCCATTCGAGCTGGCCGGTGAGGAGCTGCTCTCGTTACTGGGGGTAAGGTCACGTTTACTGCTCAACACTGGCGGAGCTGGTTTGGCTGTTGCTGAAGTGGAGGCCACCGAGTTATCCAAGGAGAGCAAAGGCTTAATGGGCTTATTGTTGTTGACAGAAGCGGGCTTTTCCTTGATTACACTAGAGTCCAATGATTTGACAATTTTCTGTAAAAAAAGGAAAATGGTAAAAAATGAATTGAAAACTTGCAAATCAAAATTTAAACCGCGAAAAAGAGCAAAATGGGAGAGAGAGAGAGAGTGAGACAGAGAGCAGATAAAATTTTAAAGATGAAGTTTCTGTGCCGTAGGAAATTGGCATGCAAAATGTTTTCCCTCCTATCCCCTACCCCCGAACAAGCAATGAATGAGTCCCAATTAGTTTAAACATCAAGTGAATGCAGAATGCAGAATGCTTTTTCTTTTTTTTTTTTTGTTTGCGGGGAATGGATTGGCACTTGTGGTTGGGAAGGGGGGGTGGTCTGGTACTTACGGATTCGCTGAGCTTGTGAAGTGAGGCATTTATGCGATCCGGATTGCGCGGCGGCGGCTCTGGTGGCTCTGATGCGGCCATGGTTGGTCCGGCGGCAAGACCGTTTATTTGCATACTTTACAACAACCACAACAATAACAACAAAAAATGCACAAAACTTTGGAAGTGGGACACACGGGGGTTTCTTTTTTGCCTTTGTCCAGCTATTTGTTCCCTAAACGATGCCCTAACATTTCTGTACACTCTAGCCTAGGGCAAGGGGAAGTCGTGGGAATACGTACATATGTATGTCTGAGGGGAGATGTGGAAAGTTCAGAATTGATTTTCAACGTTGGCCAGATCGGTATAATCTGTAAGTAGACGAACACAGAAAGTTTAATTTAACAACGGAACAAAACTAAATTGGAATTCTTTGTGAGTGTGTGTGAGTGACTGTGTGTAAATGTGGGCCAAATTGCATACTGTTCAAAACTGGCAATTTTCGGACGGCCTCCAGGTCAGTGTTGAAAAAAGTTAATTTTAATAAGATTAAGTCGGAATTTACACAATGAAGTTTGATTCATGAAATTTTGCAAACAGCTTCTGGTTGTAGAAAAGCGTTAAAGAAATAACGCTTGCTCCTCTAACCCAAACCTCTCTGATCAAAATCCTTTCTCTCTATTAATTTTATTTTATAGTATTTTTGTTTAAGTTTTTAATAGAAATGATCAACTCATGTCGGCAAATCTTTGTAATTCCACAGAAAGTTTATACGGTAGGCTCCCATCAGAGCTCTCAAAAAGTATTCCCCTCGGACACGAGAGACACTTTGCTGTGCCTTAGTAAACTGCAAGTGTGTATGCGTGCACTTTCCTCTTTTACGCTTTTCCTGCAATGGAATGTCTAACACAAAAACAAAAACTCAGACCAACAAGAACAGAAAGACACTTTGCGCAGACACTTGTCTCTCTTTGCTCCGTTTTCTATGCTCAACTGCTGAGTGCCGAACGAAAACTGCTGTTATCGTAATATAGCTTCGTGTGTTTCTTTATCGAGAAATAGAAACATGAAAAAAACAAAATCAAGTGTTCTGTTAAGAGAGTAAGCGAGTTTGTTAAATTTGTATGACATTTCAATAAGCAGACAGTATGGAATCAATAGGTAGACCATATTTTGCGAGCTTTGGTTCTTATACTTATCGAACTGTAAGTTTTAGTCGTTGACATATTTTTGTCTATATTATTGGAACACCGCAACTTCCAGCTGTAAGTCGAACCACAAACCGAACCAGCGTCCACAAAGAAAAACGTTTCGGTTCACTTTACTTTCGAGTTTTTAAGACTAAAAGCAATTCCTTGTAATTTTGGGAATTTTGTATCGATTTCATAATTCGGTTAAATTATGTTTCAAATTGATCCTTAGAGATACCGGATTTATGTAATCTTTAGGAATGATTGAATGATGGATGAGGAATGATGAACATTTTAAAACATGTGATACCGTACTTCTCCTACAATCGGTCACCGATTTCTTAATATAACTGTCATCAGACTGAATTTTTTCCTTGAAAGTTGGTAATTGATTTATGTGAGTGTCACCTTTCCTCTTTAGGGGACAATTTCTCAATATTCTGTCGTGCTTTTTCACCTTAATCCATGGCATGACACAACACATACTCCGTTGGCTATACCTCATCGTAGTGCGAACGATGCTCACTTATGGAGCTGTCGTGTGGGGAGATAGAGCAAATCTCCTCACTGTAAGGACGCAGCTGCAAAAACTGCAAAGGCTGGCATGTATATGCCATGCCGGAGCCATGCGTACCTGTCCGACAGCGGCACTTGAGGTTTTGATGAAGTTAACAACACTCCACCATATCATCAGCCTGATGAAAAAAGTAACACTACTTAGACTAACAGCAGAAGTTACGGGGGGGGGATAGAAACCACATAGTAAGCCTAAGGGACTCTGAGAAGCACGCAAACAAGAAGGAAGGAAATCCCTATAATCCTCCAACCCAGAGACGAACTGGTGTCAGAGTACCACTTTTACAGGAACTTCACTGTACACAAAAGTAATAAGAGAGAATGGATCTAACTAGAAGAAACGTCTAAAATGCAACCACACACAATTCAGTGGTACTCTGACGCCCCAAGGAACTGGACTTGGGGTAGCAGGATCGGGAACGAAAAGGTCTGAGGCAATGGGAAAATTGGCAAGCATATTTAAAGTCGAAGTATGTGCCATCTCCCGTTGTGCAGACCTTAAAATGGGAAAGGATTAATATAATAGAGAGATAGCTATGCTTTCAGATAGCCAACCAGCGCTCAATGCTAGTCTTAGAAACAAAGAACAAATTGCAAAAGCTAAAGCATTAATAGTGAACCATAACCTCAAAAGGTTCCAGAAGTTAATCCAACAAGAAAAGAATTCGCTCAGGATACTGATAACGGGCAACTGCAGACTGCGGAGCCACATTTACAAGTTGGGAATAACAAACACCCCAACAATGCAGATATTGTGAAGAGAAGGAGGAGTCCTCTGAACACACTGCGATGCTCTAGTAAAGCGCGCAGATTCAGCAGATTTGGGAAACACATTTTACACCCAAACTATATCAGTAACCTAGAACCCACGAAAAGAAGAGTAGAAGAGTTGTAAACTCAGTAGGGGGGTCACAATAGACCAGGATTGGTCGCGGAGCGCTATTTCCCCAACAAGAAATAAATAACCTTAATCCAATTTAAGCCAGAAGAGACCGAATTTTAGACTTCATATATTTGGGACATGGATAAAAGGACCTCAAAGCTATAGAAATGTTTTCACAAGCGTGCGAAAAACACCTAATTATCATAATTTCAATTTATTCGGAAATTCAAAAACGAAAACAGACCTTCATAATATTTATAATAAATTCATAACGCGGTTTAGTTCGCTCCAAAAAGCATTTAATGAACCGAAGCAACAGTCGAAGAACTTTGTAAGCCGCTGCACCTTATTTGCGAGCGGATTGCATCCCTGATCTAAATATTTTCCAAGCATTAACAATTTCACTTATAAAATTCATCTTCAAACCATCAAGCTTTCCCGCCTTAAGGTCACCAAAGTTATGGTTTCTAATCAACCCCACAAAGTGGCAGGTCGTCTTTTTAGCGTTCTTAAGAAACTCCCGCTTATATTTTCAATGTACTTCGCCAGCATCTGAAAATATTATCGATATATCGAAATATCGATATTTTTGCCCAAAATTACAAATATCATTATCACATATTTTCCCGAGGCGATATATCGAAAATCAAATATTTTTTGGTGATATTTTTCGGTGATTTTTGTTTTGTTGCGAATATCTATTTCTTGTGCTCAAGCTTGTCTCTGGACATGTAAAGCAAAATGTTTAAGAGTAATTTTATTAAAGTTGATGCACAGAAACCGCAATAAAATTGTAAAGACCAGTGGCAACTCAACTAATATAAAGGCGCACTTAAAAGCAAAGCATAAAGATGCTTGGCTGAAATGCATGGGCTGAATTTAAAAACGGTAAATGCAAATATAATTGATTTTGATTTCTGGGAATTTGTGGGAATTTTAATTTACCGTTATTTACCCTGGATCGGGACCCCATTAAGCTCTGGGTGGTGCTTTCTCACTTGGCATTGTCATATCTTATTACTCCGGGATGCTCCGTGTCCACGGAACGCTTGGATTCGCTATGAAAAGTGTGGTTTCTGACACCAGAAACCGAATGACCGATGAGCACATAACAAAACGGGTCTTCCTAAATCATTGTTAATATCAGAAGTATTTCGTTTCGTAGATTTAACTGTATAAGTTTTTTTTATGCTTTGTAGTTCGAATTTTCTATTTTGAAAGATGATGAATTTAAAAGATAAACACAGTCAGAATGCATATTACGCTTCAAATGAAGTCTCAGTTACCTCAATAGACCTGTTCATTGTTAAGATCCGGGTTTTTATTGAAAAATATCGAAAATATAGATAAAATCGATATTTTTTACACCAAAATTTTTATATCGATATGATACTTTTTCTATATCGTCAAAAATATCGATATTTTTGAAATATCCGACAACCCTAATCTGAAGGCAACAACTGCCTTACCCGTGAGCAACAGTGTAAAAACTGATAGCAAAGGCATGTCTACGGTAAATATGTAAGTTATGGCATAATATTTAAACTAACTTCTCGAAAATATTAAACGAATAAGGGAAAATCATTAAAAATGTAATATTTTTGATTTTATAAAACATCCGAAAAGTTTGGTCGGAGCTTTAGCAGCAAAAATGTTTAGTAATTGCTTCAATTTATGACTGATTTCAGTTCTGTTTTAGTTTACTTCGGCGTCGTTGATGTAATGTTCACAGAATTGTCTACGACTGATGAAGATAAGATATAATTTCTAAACAGTTGATTAGCAAGTTGTCGGGAAATCTTTAACTGTGTTTAGACTTCCATTAGTGATTAGGCCAAAAATTTTGAAATTAGCTTATAGTATACTTTCTTTTTTGTGCCTTTTCCGTGTTCCTTTTCGTGTTGAGTCTAATTTTAGCGACTCTTGAGCAATTTTGAATGTTAATATGTTATAGCATACTTCTTTATCCCACTAATTATATTAATAAGCCCCTTGCACTTATAACTTGAACCTTTTTGAACTCGCTTGTAGCTGAGCTTAGTCTTATGGTGCTAAAACCGTTTCCCTTGGCAACTTTCGTAATTGTATAGCACACTTTCAAGAGCCAACTAAAGTTGTTTGCACACACAAAACGCTTAGAGTTTAATTGAATAAGAGATGCAACCAGCATAAGCAGCGCCAGTAACAGGCCACAGATCAAATAAGTTTCCAGAAAAAAAAAAAAATAGAAGAAAAACAGGTCAAGTATGGCAAGTTGAACTTGATGCAGAGGAAAATATTCAACCACACACACGCAATCCTCACACACGCACACATCTACCTATATAAAACGGATACTTTGAGCTTGTGATATACAAGTATGTAAAATGTTGGCAAACTGCATACACTTGCAGTTGAGTGAACAGATTCTGGATGCTTGCACATCTTCAACATTTGCAATCTGGCTTTGACGTTGAAAGAGGATTCTTGGGAGAAATTCCTGTGTGAGCGCTCATAATCATAATTGCTTCCTGGTTGCTGCACCTCTACTCAAAGTGCAAGTGAAAGCTAATTATGAGTTTCCAACTAAATTTTGCCGGCAAAACTTTTTCGGCTAATTCGATGCAAATTGCTTGCTCTCAGCCTGAGTTGACCAAAGTCCAATTTACTCACCCACACAAAGTAAAACTCTTGGTGTTTTGCATTGTTCTTTTTGAAAAGTTCACAAGTGATTTATGCCATGAAAATGTCTTGCGTTTACTTCGGTCCGACAAAAATCGGATGGGACTTGTTGGACTTATAAATTTCCCTTAATTCGTCCAGAAATTTTTTCTGCCTAGTGTAATCACAGAACACCTTAACTCGATGATTATGTAGCTTAAGACCTCGCCAACGTTCATCTAGGAATTGGCTGCGTCTTTGCATATGTTTCTCCATATCCTGAGCTAAGCGATCACGTGCATGTAGCCAACGCAGGGTCTGGTTACGGTGATAGTTATAAACAATTAAGTCCACCTTGGCCAATCTTTTGGAAAGTTTTTCAAGTTTCTCGTCTTCATAGAAACACCGAGTTTGTAGGGCCCTTTGGTGTTTCAGCTCCATGGCCGGAATAGAAAATTTACGTCGATAGGCTATCACTCGGGAGGGAAGTATGTTCTGTTTTGGACTCTCATAGTGAAGGTAGAACGCGGTGTTCATGGGCAGCGGATGGTAGGGTCCATGCGGGCTGGGAAATTGAGGTTCACCATGTCCAAAATCATGAAATTGCTGATTGTAATACATTTTTTATGGCTTTACTACGAAATTAAAAATTTTGCTTGAAATTCTAAATGTGAATGTTTAGGGTTTCGAACTGGAAAATATAATGAACAGCTAGCTCAGAGCTAGCTACAATCCCTTTTAAATGATTTCCATTTTGATAAGTTTCCCCA
Source organism: Lordiphosa magnipectinata (assembly GCA_037044535.1). NCBI lineage: Eukaryota > Metazoa > Arthropoda > Insecta > Diptera > Drosophilidae > Lordiphosa > Lordiphosa magnipectinata. Next base: position 73,415 of record JBAMBO010003374.1, read on the forward strand.
TCCCATATCCCCCAGGTGTTTGCTATTCCTAATGTTTTCTAGCATAAATTTCTATTAAGCTGTGGTTTCGCAGGTGTACCACAAATGCCCAGAGCACTGTACTTTTATGGAATGTCCGTGGTACGATGGATATATGTATGTTTCGCACACAAGTTGTATGTTATTATTATGATTAAAGTTAGCTGGGCCTCCAACTGCTTTGCACATACCCAACCAGTCGACCGCCATAAAACACATTAGTATCACTGCCCTCCCCCAGCAAAGCTTAACCCCTACTCATATATGCATATTTAGTTTTTGTGGTTTTCAGTCAAGGTGCAGTTGAGTTCAGCTTTATGAGTACGTAAAATCTGTGGCCCGAAGCACCAACTGCTAGGACAACGAAAGGCTTATGCTTGGTATGTGAGAGTGTGTGTGTTCTGAATTTTCCCTGCATTTACATCATGAATTTGAGAAAAATAAAGCAAGAGCCAAAAGGAGACAAAAAAAAAAAAACAGAAACCACAACATATTTCTGTTTGGTCAGCTCTTTTGTAGTTAGTCTAAAAGCGGATTAAAATTTCCAAGCGGGCCAACTTAGCTTAAAAACAAACACAGAGAGAGAGAGAGAGAGATAGTAAAAGATGGATAGACAGATTTAAGGATTAGATTGCCAGTTGTTTTTATTGAAAATGTATTGGCTTGAGAATGTGTTAATAAACGATAAATAAGCTTGCTAAGGAATGCCAATAAGAGCCTCGAAATAGCAGGGAAATTACAAAAATTTGTAAATTAGTAATAATGACTTGACTAGATATTGCAATTCCTTGTCAATTGGTGGAAATTAAGAGAAAACTTTAAATTAAAGCTTATTCTAAAAAGAAAGTGTATTTTGCAGAGATTAAAACCGAAACAAATAACGGTTAGGGTTTCGGTTACTGGCCAAAACAGTTTGCAGATGGCGGTTTTTATTAGTATAAAATATTACTATGACAAATCATACAGACAAAAGCGGTCCCATTTGGAATCTTACCTTATACAGGAGAATATTCGCTTATGACTTCTAAATTGAGAAAGCTTAGTTTGAAAGTCCAATCGACTCCTGCGAGAATTCATTTTAAATTTTACTCCTGATAACAAACGCTCAACTGCTAATAGGCTAATTACACTGAGCACATCTACCATCCCACATCATGATTCATTAACATGTGCAGTGGCCAAATTTGTCATCTTTATTGAGGGGTCCTTTTAGACTTCAAACTACTTATTATTTTGACAAAACGAAAATTCACAAATGTTGGCATAGCAAATATGTAGTTATTAAGCATTTTAACTGATGATGTGCGATGTTAGATGTGCTCAGTGTAAAAAGACTATAACACAACTTTTGAAAATTCAAAAAGATTTGGAATTATTGTTGAATTTTGTTCCCACCATTCAAATATGTCTACCATTATATCTCGGATCATGAAATGCTCCACATAGGTAAGCATCATTCTTGAAAAGACTAGGTTCTCTAAACTTCAACTGGTGAGACAAAAGTTTGTTCAATGCTAAGTTATTGTTTTCGTTTTCAATTTTAAATTGAATTCAGGTAGAATAAAAATCCCCAAAGAATTGTTGCTACTTTTTTGAATGGAATGCTGTGGTGGCTCGTGGGGGTTGGGGTGTGTTAACTGCTAGTCTTACTAATATTACACAGTGCCACAAAATTCAACTTTTTTTAATGCCTGGGAACGGGACCAATAAATTATGAAACTAGAGGCATCAGGGAGCAACACCTCATACCCAGTTTTTCTTGAGCGCGTCAAGTTCGCGCTTAATGGGCACATTTATAGCTAGCAACACACAGCTACAACATCTGTTGCTGGTTAAAAAAAGGTGAGAGCTAAAATTTTGGAAAATTAACCAAAGATTGTTATACTAACTGTTATACTAAATTCCCGCCTCCAATGGACAAGCGGTTAGTACCCCGCCCATAGAGGTCTAACTTAGGAAATGGAATCAATGGAAAACCACTCGATAGAATTTTGTAAGATTTTAAATATATTGAGATGCTGACCAATAAAATGTGTCCTTAAGAGATGGTAGCAGGTATGAGGTGTTGCTCCCTGATGCATCTAGTTTCATAATTTATTGGTCCCGTTCCCAGGTAATTTTGAGTGTTCCACTGTGTTATAAATGTGAAAGTTTGTATGTTTGCCCGTTTGTTACTCAATCACGCACAAATGGCTTAACGGATTCGGATAAAATTTTGCACCCAGATAGTTGGAGTTGAACATAGGCTATATAACTTTTATTTAAATGGTCAAAAAACCGAGAAATTTGCAAAATTATTTTAAGAGTATTTATTAAAGCTTTTGATGATTAGATAACTAGGCAGGAGTTGGTAAATAGAAGGCGTAGATCGCATGGTCAAAATAATAGCGAAATTTTGCTAAATTTTTATAGGATCTAAGATTATGATGAACATTGGATAAATGCCAATTGAAGAAGCATCAACAAGACGTGTAGACCAAAAACCGCGAAACTTGAATATTTACGAAAGCGCAGGCGTTGGTAAATAAGAGGATAGTCCAAAATATTGCGAAATTGGTCAATTACGGGACAAAAAATCGCGAGATTTCCAATCTTCTCATTTGAGCTTAGATTAATAACGACGCAGATTTGATAGACAGCAAGAGTATACGGGTAAGTAAAGGAGATGTGGAACAAATGCTTTAAAAAAATATCGATATTTCAAAAATTCTCGTTTGAGTTTAGATTATCATAAAGACAGGCAAATAGGAGGAGTAGATCACATGGTCAAAAAAATCGGGAAATTTTGCAAATTTTTCAAAGGATCTAAGATAATTATAAAGATTGGATAGATGGCAAGGGAAGCTGACCAAAAGCCGCGAAATTTGCCAAATTTTCGTTTGAATATTTGAGAAAGCGCAGGTGTTGATTAAACACACCAAAGACTGTTATGAAGATTTGATGGATGGCAATGTGGACGGATAAATACGAGGTGTTTATCAAACTGTTAAAAGAATCGCGAAATATGCAAATTTTTTCATATGACCAAAGATAATATAAAGACTTAATGGACGGGTTAATATAGGAAGTGTAGACCAAATTGTCAAAAAAATCGCGAAATTTCCAAAATTGTCATTTGAGCTTAGATTTCTCGCGAAATTTGCATAATTGTATGAGTTTTCGGAATCATTGAGATTTGATAGATGACAGTTGTAGTCGCGTAAATGGTTAGATCGAGCGGTCTAAAACGTAGCGTAATTTTCCAAATTTTTGGATGAGTTAGACTAACTATAATGTAGACTGGAAAATTGACGGGTCAAGATCAAGCGTTCCAAAAAATCCAGAAATACACAACATTTTATGATTAGTTCAGATTGATATGAAGATTTAATAGTTGGCAATTTAATACGGGTAAATGAGAGGTGTCGGTCAATCGGTTTAAAGAATTTTTAACATTTCCAATATTCTTATATGAGTTTTGATTGACTTGAACACGGGTAAACAGAAGTTTTAGATTAAACGGACCAAAAAACGGACCCGAAATTTCAAAAAAAAGTTTTTAATGAGTTAGACTGAATAGAATAGGCAATAGGCCAAGAAAGCTTTACTTCTTCGTTTTGTGTTTAAAATTCTAAATGGAGCGTAGCAACGCACGCCGGGTACCTGCTAGTTGTTCATACATCAAATAAATTTACTTTTATCGAAATTTTGACCAGTACAGAAAAAGAACCGAAATTAACCCATATATTTGTTTCTGTTTCGGTTCTGATAACCGGCTATTTTAATAGAGCTTATAGGGTTACGATTATAAGAAACAATTTTTTTTCGGTTTCGGTCTCCTATAAAAAATATCCAAAAAATTTTAATAATATTGATATTGAACAATCTTTTAAAAATTCAACTAAAATTATCCAAAAAAATTAATACAAAAGTATGCGACACGTATAATTTGTTGCTTAAATTTCATTTATGCATGTGCTGCCACCAACTTTATGTCATTGTTAAGCGTGCTGTAAACACGCACACCTAGGCAAAACGAAAGAGGAAAGGGTACGGGAAAAATGATGACGTGCATTTTATTACAATTATTTTGTTACGCATACGCCATGTGGAACAACACGGCAACAGCAGCGGGTCGCGTAATAAATCGCACGACAATAATTCACAGCGAAGCGAAACGACAGGGCGGCAGGCCCTGAACCGAGGGAACCGCAAACTGAAAAGAAATCAGGCTATTAAGGCAAAGGACTTAAAGCACTTTACGCAAGCCTACGCCCAAGAAGAGCCCCGAGAGAGAGACACAAGCACATCCGTTTCCTGCTCGCCGCAAGAAACAAAAACGAAAACTCACTTAGTAGGTTGCCACATCCTCCCTGGTACGGAGTCACTTGACATGCTCTTAATATCAAATAAAAACATAAGCTCAAGGACAACAAAAGGGGCAAGGGGGGCGTCTGGCTCAATGTCGTTATGTGTAAAATTTTAATGTGCTGCGCCCCGCAAAAAGTAGGTTATCAAATTGTGTTCAAGTTGGCTGCAGCAGCAGCTGCTGTTCCTACCCCAACATAGACAAGAAACTTTTACTTAACTAGCAAAAAAGAAAGAAAAAAAAACAACAACAAAATACCAACATTTTAATGGGAAAACCATTTACTCAACCTGAGGGTGGGCATGTGGAAAAGGGTCAGGAAAATATTTTAAATGTTTGCCTCGTGTTTTTGCCGTTTTGTGTGTTTTCTTGTTTTTTGGGCAATTGGGTCAAGCATTTTCATTTCGCGCCTAGGAAAAACATTTTTTATCCACGGCACGGGAAGCGTGCGCTCTCTGCCTTAAGCTGCATCTATTTCGTTTAATTAAAAACACAAATCCAACTTTAGTTGTTTGTTGATTTTGCTGCTGCCACTAATTAATTGCAAACTAAATGAGAGTTGCTCCGCAAAAACTTTATCTGCGGAAATCGGGTAGCTTCTGGCAGTTGTCAGCTGCCAGTTGGCGGTTAGCATGGAAAATTGCTGATGATGAAACAAAGTAAAATCAAAGCAAAAACTATTAGCAAAGTGTCTGTGTGTGCGTGTGTGTGTGTGTGGGAGAACCAACAAGGAGTCTTTTTGGTTTAATTATCTTTCTTTTAAGATCTAGAGTGAACAAACTAAAATTGAATTTTATTTCTGAATACTGTTTTACCCTCTTCTCGCCACCCAATGACATGCTTTCAGCCACTCCATCAATGTCGTTCAACTATTCAAACGAGGTTTAGCCGTTGGTAAACGAGTCGGCAGGAAATTAAAATGAAAACATATCAAATGGTCAAAGATAGAGTGAGTCATCCAAGGGTTAAACCCTATTTATGAGTCAGTCAAAGGCAAACGAGGTTACCTCAGCCATTAAATTCACACTTCGTGTTTGATTATATTTCACTGTCTGCAGCTTAAATCCCCTTAAATCAACTTATTAATTATCAATTGAATTCATTCAGCTGTCAATTTCAACTGTCAGCTAACTGACACAGCCATTGACACATTGCTGCGGCAGTTTAAATAAATTTCCAGATTGACTTTATCGTTTAAATGTGCGTGCAAAGTAAATATTATTATTGGATTATTCTTTGCCAGGTTGCAGAATGCAAATGTTTGGCCATTTGATTAAGAAATCCAAAATCCGCGAATGATTTCGTGTGATTTAGACAGACGCGAGCACAAAACTCTTTATTTTTTTTCTAGTTGTTATTGCTTCAGTAATATTCTCTTAATTTGCATTGGTATGGCTTGAAAAAATCATGGAATTAGTTAAGATTATTTATTTAAAAGTAAAGAATCTAAGAGGCACAATAAAACTATGGGTTCCCCACAAAACATTAAGCTCAAATTACCAAAAATCCAGATGTGATGGACCATCCATCCATCCTAAATCAGATTCGTGGTCAGCACACGAAAATCATCTAAAATCACTACAAACCCTTCTATAAACTGGACTTTGTTGCCTATTAATGTTAATTGAAGACCGTTTGCATTAAGCGGGACTATAAAGTCACTGTTAAGTCACAGTTAAACCACTGTCAAGTCACTGTCCAGTCACTGTCAATTCACTGTCAAGTCACTGTCAAGTCACTGTCAAGTCACTGTCAAGTCAATGTCAAGTCAATGTCAAGTCACTGTCAAGTCACTGTCAAGTCACTGTCAAGTCACTGTTAAGTCACTGTCAAGTCATTGTCAAGTCATTGTCAAGTCACTGTCAAGTCACTGTCAAGTCACTGTCAAGTCACTGTCAAGTCACTGTCAAGTCACTGTCAAGTCACTGTCAAGTCACTGTCACATCACTGTCACATCACTGTCACATCACTGTCAAGTCACTGTCACGTCACTGACAAGTCACTGCCAAGTCAACGTCAAGTCGATGTCAAGTCAACGTCAAGTCACTGTCAAGTCACTGTTAACTACTAACTAACTACACTGCTGCTACCTCAAATGGTAAGTTTGCAAATACAATATGCAAAGACAAGTCGTACCCAAAAGAATCTGTCGCCAAGACAAAATATTTCTAGTTTGAGTCCCCCAGTCGAACGTCCGTAAAAGAGCTTCGCTCTAAAAATCTTGCTGCTTACTTTTCGATCGAAAAGTATTTTACAAATTGTTGTTAACGAGAAGGCAAAGCTTACTTTCGACTAAGCCCAAGTTTTTATTGCCTATGCTGGTTTTGAAATATCAGAGTTAAATAACGCTAACATTCAAAATTTTACTCATAGTCATCCATTTTTGATACAAATTTTTAAATCAATTTGAAACCATATAAAATTAACAATCACCGAGTTTAAGAACTATAAAATTGAAAACAAAAAAGGTTTTCTCACTTATACCCATCGGTTCTATGGTAGTCGTAAGATATAGTCATTTGATTTTGATCAAATTTTGAAAACTTGTTTGAAAGCATATACAATTAACAATCATCAAGTTTAAGAACGATAAAATTAAAAATAAAAAAGTTTTTTCACTAATGGCTCGATTCCACTGACACATATATGTAACTATATGTCCTATATGGGCATTTCCACAGAAATGTAAACCAAGAACCGAAAACATCGATTTATGTTATGCGGCTAGCTTATCTTGTGTATATCAATATAAGTTCCTGAATCAAAATTTTAATGTTTTGTAGGATAACGAAAAAGGATACATATATAAATTTTTGAAAAGCATCACAAGAACAGCGTTAGAGAAACGCTTGTCACGCAACGTATGTCACGTTGCGTATCATAATGAGTCAAATATAAAAAAAAATCAAAATTTATTATTGACCGAATTAGCTATAAATATATAGTTACAACTTTGCAGATCATATTAAAGAAAGTTGCATTAAAAAACTCGAACGCATTCTGCAGAGTTTTGCTTTTTTGTGAAAGCAGACAAAACGCACTTCCGTATTCTGTCACGTTGCGTATGCCTTCTGCTTGTATCTTGGGACCATACTGTCTACAACTCTCAGCTTTTACATTAAATAAAGTGCTACTCAAGTGCTATCCAAAAATCAATATGCAGAAATTTATGGTGAAATTTTTCTTTGTTTTTCTTCATAATAAAGGCAAAAAAATTCGTACGATTGTCACGTTCGTAGCTGTGGAAATGCCCCAATACGTTTTTCCCAACATTTTCTACAATTTGAAAATATTTTTTTATTCGCACCTAACACTATGAGTAAGATAAACGTAGTAGTTCTTGATTCCGAATGAAATTGCTCTCTTTTTACTTTTTTGCAAGCCACTGGTTTATCGGTCCAAGCGAAAATGGCACTAGATCAGGGTTCCCCAAGCAGAGAGCCCAAAAATGTGACGGTGTCTCTCTCTAACACACAATGATGCATGACTTCGGCAAGCATTCGGTGCGAATTGACGAGTATGTTCGTGCCTCAGGGGCTAACGCTGGGGAACTCTGCACTAGATACATAAGAGGGAAACCGCAAGTCGAGCGAAACGGTCGAAAATGGAACAGTCGGAAATGAGAGAGGCTGACTTTTAGGTCTCTTCACTCTTCGTTTTTGCTGGCAGTGCCAAATTCTGGACACGTTAAAAAAAACAAAAAAACTTTTGTAACCCAATCAAATTTCACTAACAATTTAAAAATTGGTGACAGAATTAAGAAAAAATCATTTTATATACATCTAGCAACTTTTCATTCCACCGACCAACAAGCAATTCTTTTTAAAACGAAAAACTTTTTCGATTCTAGATGATTTTCGTGTGTTAAAACGAAAAACTTTTTCGTTTTGGTGTTGCGAGAACATAAATCAATTCCACTTTTGAAAAGTTACCGTGGAAGTGGCATTGAGAACATGCCTGATAGTCATCCGATTTTGATCAAATTTTGCAAATCTGTTTGAAAGAATTTTGTCTTAATATCGGTAGAGTTTAGGAACAATAAAATTGAAACTAAAACAAAATAAGGTAACAGTATGCATAGTTCGGGTCTTCGAACCAAATCATTTGCAGAAATCTATAAATTTACTTGGGTAAACCATCAATTTTGAGCTTCTCTTAGGGCCGATTTCTCTTCTTCCAGATACTTGCTAAGTGTCAGATAAGCTCACAATTTACTCTGCTATTTGTAAGTTTATGTGACATATAGCTCTCTAGCTATTTTTGGCTAAATTTTTGGAAAGGAATGTTAATTGTCAAGTCATTTTGTAGCTTATTCAAGATTTTTATTACATAATTTGAGAACAAAACAAATTAATTTGAAACCATTACAAGTATTTCTAAAATATATGTCAACATTTTGTTCCTTCTTTGTCTCCCTGTGCAGAGTATGCCCAGTTCGGCATTTGTTTTTGGGTCAACTCAGTAATTCATTATTGAAAGCAAATGCAACAATTACAGTTAAGGTACCCCCAGGGCCTCTTTCTGTGTCTAGGCGCTTGCCGTGCCGGCTGACAGTTACATGTGTTACTTGAATTAATATCAATCAAGAGGAAATTTGTATGCATTCGGTTCAATTAAATTAAAAGAGACGTAAGCACCAATTTCTGAGGGGATTATTAAATGGATTTTCCGAAAAGAAAAACATTCCTTGAATAATTTATGAATCATCCCACTCATCATTCAATAAAAATCCTTCCCAACCGAAATAGTGCGTAATTTATTCTGACACAGATTCTGGCCTAAAAAGAGAACGAAAATTTCCCCTTTTTGAACACACAAACACACTGACACACGCACACACTCAGAGAAACGCACACGCAAACACATTTAGGCACAAATATTGACCGAATTTCGCAGTGTTTTCATGTTTTTATCGGTTTTGTACTGCGGTTTTTTTTTGGGTTTGTCCTGGTTTGAGTGTTTGTTTTTGTTTGCCTTTACCTTTCTTTTTTTTTATGGATGAGATGAAGTCAAGTCTGTTTGGGCTAATTTGTGGCTTAAGATTATTCTTTAGATTTTATTGAGTTTAAAAAAGTTTCTGCGGCTCAAAAACTTGAGCTTGTTTATTTTATGACCACTCTCACACACACACAAACGCACTCACACACATGCACACACGCCCACCACACCGTGAGAGCTGCGTGCGTGTAATGTCTGTTGCCCGCTTGAAACGTCTCACTTGGTGAATATCTCGAATGGCACTGCTCAGCAGCCGAGAGTCCTTGGCATTTGGCGGCGTATTTTGCGACATGGACCTAGCGGCATGCTCCGCAGGCTGACGTCACACTCAAAAAGCTCTCCAACTGCAGCATTAGGAAAGAGTTCGTACAGATTGGCGCCTGCGCATTAGAAAGCTTTTTGCGAAGGACCCGACCTAGGCACAACTTTGGCCATGGGACAAGTGTTTGTTTACGTTTTTACTGGATTTTTCGGTACAGCATGCTGGGAGTATTTGTTGCTCTAAACGGCGAAGGTCAGTCCCCACTGCATCTACAACAAGCTCAATTAATTAGCAAATCAAATTTAGTTGAAAGAAACCGCAAAAATACTTGTACTTGTCACTCACTGCAAGCAAAGACAAACCACAACGACAAATTGAAGCTAATCAAAATAGTTGGGGGGAGGGGGGGTAAAACTAACACTCAGAAGAGACAAAAGTTTGTGGCGGCAAACACCTCAAAGGATAACTAATATTTTAGGAATTCAAGTCAGATGTGACATGTCTTGCTGTGCTGTAAGTTACTTTGTCTCAGCGGCTTAATATCTAGCTGGCATAAGAAATTCCACTAAAGATTGTCGAGGCATCGTAAGATGCCACACAAGGCAACAAAATTACACTTTTTCCAGTATATTGAAATGTTGGTGGTGATTCTAGATGATTTTCGTGTGCTGAACTCGAATCTGTTTTCAGAAATGGTCCATCACGTTTGTAATTTGAGCTTAAAGTTGCAAGAAATTCCTATTTTGACCCTTTTTAGACGCGTTTTGTGGGGAACCGAAACTTTTGTTTTGACTCTCTTTGATATTATTGGAAATTACTCCTACTTAACTTTGAAATAAACTATCCCAAACATTTCTACGATTTTTTCAATGAATATATACCATTACCTGAAATGCTCCAACGCATGATAATTAAGCTCTACGACTACTGTCAGCTGTGGAGTCTACAGATAAACGTGCAGAAGACGTAGGTACTTGTAATCAAAGACAGCCGTGGTCAAACGCCTAGAGCCGATAAGTGGTTTTTAAATGACGCCGAAGTGCAGACAGGAACCAGGTTTAAATACCTAGGTGTCACAGTATCGGGAAACATGAATTTTAGGCCTCACCTTCAAGAGAAACGGCTAGACTCCAAGAAAGCGATAAACTGTTACTGTTAACTGATAAACTATGGGGATGTACCCAGTATGAAGAAGTTGATAGACTTCAACGGAAGTTCATTAAACGTATTTTCAGACTTACAAATACGACTCCAAATTACTCCATCCACTTGGAAACCTGCCTGCCAACTCTCCACATATACTGTCTTCAAACCCACTACAAATACATCCGTTAGATTTTTGATATGTCCAGCGAAAGACTGACCAAAACTCAAGTGTTTGAGTTTCAATATCAATTTTGTTTGTCCAGAGACTTGGGAAGCCACACCACTTAAGCTGATACTGGAAAACATCGAGTTCCGGGAAAGCGAAAACTTTCAATATCTGGCCAGAAACATTTACAAAAAAACTCAACCACAACCTTGGAGCACTTAACTATTATCAGCATTGACTAAAATCAAAAACAGGTCACCAAACCCCACATACATATAAATAATGGTCAGCACGCCATAATGTTTGTAATAAAAACCAAAAACGGTTTCCCTATTATAAAACAAGCAAAAATACCTTGTGTATTTACAAAAAACTCGTGGCCCTGCTAAGGAGGATCATTGGACGGATAGCCCAACCACCTAGCAGCAGCCGTAAGCAACAGAATTAATTGCAACAAATTGGTAAACAAACACCTTCAAACAAAAACCATAGCCGAAATTCGGGCTGCGAATTTATAAAAGTGTAATTCCTTTGTCTTTATTCGCCCCTTTCAGAGTTTAAATACTAACTGGATGTTTGTTTGAAGTGTGAACAGCAAAACAAGTCCGCTGATGAGAGAATTTGGTTATTCTCGAAACAGCGATCGTTGTACGGACATACTCAATTGCTATTCCAAAATGTTGTTAATTTATATCTGTTGGTTTGTGTTGGTTATAAAAAGGCTTATAATCAACCAAAAAAGACCTTGAGCTAGCCAGTTGTAACATTGACTATTTTCAAGGCCGCTTCGGCATACAAGTGATCTCCATTATATGCCGCGCTCGATGTGAAAAGCTTAATCTGAACTCCATCGATACTGATTGTACACTCTGCAACCTCCGTGTAACTGAGAATGCTGCTCATCTAATAGGGGTTTGCCCAATCTTGGGCGAGCTACGAAGTTGGTACCTCAACACCAGCCTGCCCTATCGGAAACCGAAATTATAAGTTGGTTGAATGGAGAAAATTGGGAAATACTTTCTTCTTTATTTACAACATGCGCTGAAATATATTAAATGAATACTAATAACACTAGGCAACAAGGTCCAGTATATTAAAGGCTTGGTGGTGATTCTAGATGATGTTCGTGTGCTGAACACGAATCTGTTTTCAGAAATGGTCCACTAAGTCGAGATTTTAGTAATTTGAGCTTAATATTGATATTTTTTATAAAATAATTATATATGTAAATATTTTTACCCTATTCAGGCGCGTTTTGTGGGGAACCTATACTTTTGTTTGATATTATCGTAAATTACTATTTCTTAACTTTAAAATAAGCTATCCCAAAGAATTGTACGATTTTTTTAAGCGAAGATATACCATTTTGAATACTTAGTCTCGAAAATAACAAAACTGTCTACTGCACAAAAGTATGCCTTGCAAAAAAAAAAATACAGCTGGCTAGTAATTTCTATAGAATTTCAATGAAAATTTTCAGCAAAACCTATTGCATACTTTGGAGCAGCAACCATACATTGGGTATTTGTGAACTCGGATACAATTACTAAAAATGGTATATCTTCATTATAAAAAATCGTAGAATTGTTTGGGATAGGTTTTTTCAAAGTTAAGACGTAGTTCTCATTATTACAGAAAGTCAAAACAAAAGTATGAGTTCTCCACAAAACGCGTCGAAAAAGTGTCAAATAAGGAATTTTTTTATGTTTTTCGTTGGCCGTCATATTTCATCCAAAATAAAACATAATTTTATTTCAAATTATCCTCCTACGCGTTTCGGTCGCATTTTGCGTTTCATACATACATACATACATCACAAGATTCTCTATAAAACCGTCTTGGTTTTTGTGGGATTGTCATTACTCTTAAGTCGTCCCATTGTAGTCATCTGTTTTTGGAAATTGTTTACTTTTGGTTTAATTTTATTTTCATGTAACTGATTTGCTCTATGTCGTCTATTTGGTTTATTGCCCGCTCTCCCCGTTGTTGTATCCGAATGCTTTCCAGTGTCAGTCTTGTTCTCTCTCTCTTTTCTATGTCCAGCACTTTGACATTATTAAAGTCCGCTGAGTGTCCAGATGTTGTCAAGTGTTGTGATATCGCTGTTTTTTGTTTGTTTGGTTGTTTTTCGCATCTCCTTTATGCTCCGCTATCCTAGTCGCCAGCGCTCGTTTTGTCGTCCCAATGTATACGCCGTCGCTAGCCTCTCTTTCTTTTCCGCTACATGTTATTTCGTATCTTTTTTTACCTTTAAGCTCAAATGACTAAAAAATCTCGACTTGATGGACCATTTCTGAAAACAGATTCGTGTTCAGCACACGAAAATCATGTAGATCCACCACCAACCCTTCAATATACTGGACCTTGTTGCCTAGTGTTAGCAGGTATTACCTTTGACTAATCACCACGTCTACGCTTTTTAGACAGTTGGACCAATTTCTCCGATTTCTTTTGAAATTGATTTAAATTAAATTTTTTCTAATTTTCATAGATAAATTTAACAAATCTGGAATATGTAAAAAAAAAATTGCATGCTTCCAGGCTGATCATTCATACTTTACGTAACGTAAATATATGCGACTTTTCTCAAGATGCTTCAACACATTCATATGCATTTCAAACCCACTTCATACCAGTATTGAAGGGGGCAGTTTAGAAGTAGAATAAAAGATATTGTTTAGCCACAATGACAGTAATGTGTGCATCATGTCAAATACTCAAGCACAAAACACAATGAAGATAGCACTCCTTGGACAGAACTAAAACGCTCTGAGTCAAAATTTCAACAATAAAACCCTATTAGAAGGAGTTTCACAGTCCAATTCAATTTACTACTCTTACAATAAATGCATTGTAGTTGTAGTAACATCTCCTTTCATATCAAATGAGAATCCGTATGACAAGCTGGCACTGACTAAATCTCTACCAGTTGGATGCGGCTTGGCATTCATAATCTAAACTGGCAGACACTAACCAGCCATGTCAAGTGCACCTGACAGGAGTCCGTTAACGACCCCACCCCCCTCCCTGCACACCTACAATTGAGCTGTCAAGTCTCGTCTGCGGTGCATCCATACAGACTGTCGTAACTCGATGCTAATAAAATGTTATCAAATGAATGTCAAACTTGTGCCCATTGTTTGTGTTGTGTGTTAATAAAACTTTTATCCTGCCGTTCATCCTTAACTTTGCTACAACGCACTAGAAATCGATTACAGCGGCAGTTCATTGAACTACTCTAGTGTTGGGAGTCCTAAGCCTACAGGACACGTTATAGAGCCTTTTGTTTAAACATTGTCCACAGGTGGGGCGTGCCAAAGTTCTATTTTCTCTAGCAGAAAACTCGTTGGTGTTGCAATTTACGGCTTTGCCGTTACTCAAATGTTATTGTCAATAAAAGTGCCATACTGTGCTCGACCTCCCTCCCTACCCTTCTGCTGACACGCCCATAGATATGTAGCGGACATTTTTCAATACAACTTTCCCACACAAAGGAAGTCGGCAGGAGAAAAAAATGTTACTGTAAAAGTGGAGAAAAAACTTCATCGACCTCAACCTCAAATAAATTTGTGGGAGTTTAAGGACTATTGCTTACACTGAAAAAGAATGTTGGGTAACATTTAAAATGAAACGGGAAGGCAAAGCATACTTTGTCTGTGTCGAAGTTTTAATAAACTTGAAAAAGCTCGCTTCAACGGTTAGCGATTTCGACCAAATTTCGCAGATCAGTTTAAAAACATATAATATTAATAATGACCGAGCATTAGAGCGCTAATATTGAAAACAAAATAGTTTTCCTCACTAAAATCCATTTTCCGGCCGATCGTTTCTATGGCAGCTACAAGAAGTTGTCATCCGATCTGGGCGGTTAAGCAAAATTTCAGCTCGATAGCTTTAAAACTGAGGGATAAGTTCGCGGCGAAACAGACAGACGGACGGACAAGGCTCAATCGACTTAGCTCGTCATGCTGATCAAGTATATATACATATATGTGAAAGCATAGAAAACTTATTAATACGAGGTTTGGGGACGTTTGCGTTGAAGACAAAAAAGTTTTTCTCACTAAAACTACTTTTTTGACCGCTAGTTCCTATGGCAGCTATATGCTATAGTCCACCGATTCGGCTGGTTCCGACAAATGCGTAGCGTGTTTGTACCAAAAGACTTCGTGCAAAGTTTGGTTAAGATAGCTTTAAAACTGACGGAAGAGATAGCATAGAAACAGACGGACGGACTGACGGACATGGCTATATCAACTCAGTTCGTCATTCTGATCAAGAATATATATACTTTATGTGGTCGGAGATGATTCCTTCTATGCGTGGCAAACTTTTGGGCAAAATTATAATACACTTTTCAAGTGTATAAAAATGTTTTTGAAGAAAGTTTAATATTTTGTAAGAAGAAGCAGAAGTAACTATTTCGCTACACTTAACATTTTGAATGATTGCAGCTAAGAGTTAATGTTATGCTTAACAGCACATTTGTGGAGTCTATGTAAATAGGCTGTGGGGGCCTTGTAATGCATTGAAATAACATGGACGCTACTCAATGTCACATCGCTCTTCTTATATAGGTACTTCCAAGCTATCAGCGATCAACTGAAGTTGAATTTAAGAAAAACAAGAAGGTGAAACTAACTGCATTTGGGCCGAAGATAAATAACAGTTGCATTTGCTTAATAACAACAATTCAACATAAAATGTTCTTTGCTACAGTGATTAAAAGAAAACCAACCCCATGTGCTCCACAAATCGCTTTCGACCCAAAAACCACCCTATTCTCATACGATTTCGGTTGTTTTTGGGTCGAAAGCGATTTGCAGAATACATGGGAAAAGTCAGCTTTCTTTTGACCTTCATATCCAAACGGTTTTCATCTTTATGGGCAGCATGTAGAAAGTCTGATCACACTATACTTATGTTTTGCACGTTGAACTGAAGAAACTAATTTCTGTGGAGTTGGGGCTCTTATGGAATCCGAAACTAAGAGAGAACAAGAACGCATTTTAAGGACGATTATACACCTTGCCATAGTGCGCGCTCTGTAAGCTATTCTTTGATTTTAGGTAATTTCGTTGTGTAATGCGCTATGTCACGAAATAAGCCAAATTACTTTTCTTCAGCTGCCAAATTTAAAATTGTTTACACTAAGCCTAAGGGCTGACTTTATTCACTTACCGGTAGATATAGGCGAAAAATCGTTTACACTAAAATACCGGCAGGCTTTTGTTTACTTTTTATTATAAAATTTAATAATATTTAAAAATATAGTGGCAGGTTCATGTGCATAACCGTTAGAAGTCCCGGCAGGTGCAAATTTATAAACGTTCATTGAAATTACGAAATAAAAAAGACATCGGAGTAGTTCAAGTGCCAGTTCTCTTAATAGGAGCCTTCAGATTTGGTCCCAACATGATGAAGCCATACCCCTTCTCGATTAAAGCGTCAAAGGAGCAGAAACGGATTAATTACCATCTCTCGAAAGCCAGACGTGTCGTGTAAAATGCTTTTGACCATTTGAAAGGAAGGTTTCGTCGCATCAGCATTGAAGAGCACCATCAAACGCTCCTGATTATTAGCAATGCGATATCCTGTAAAATCACTGTTTTCTTTTGGGACTTCTCGCTCATTATTTGTATCGAATTCCTGGTCTCTTCCAATATCTGCACCTTGCGATCATCACCTGCCATGCGATTAGACTTGCTTTACTTGGGACCATCGTTCAGCGAGGATCTGGATACGTTAGATTCTGCAGCGTTGCTCGACCAAGATGACTCATCCATTACTTCATCGTCATTGAGACAAGGGATTGAGTCGTTGTTTTTAATTAAGCGGTAAATTAAATTACCAAAAAAAGTTTTATTTTGCAGACATTTTTTGAATTTCGTTAATCTCCTCATACACCACACAAATTTGTGCGCAAATTCACACGCATTTAGCGCATACACTACATTATCATTTGCGCCCATTTCAGTTGAAAGCAAGCGCTCGGTGAGTAAAAATGGGGAAAGACGGAGCTATTGCCGTTGCTTTGGCAGTGGAAGTGAAAAGGAAATGCAAAAAACAAAAGAAAAAACGCTTGTGGATGAATCCGTGGCTACTTCCGATTCCAATTTTCACACATGAGCATCTTTTTCCATGATTGCAAGTACCATACGCTCCGACGACTTGCTACGAATGGAAGTTCGAAAGACCTTGGTACTAGGCTTTATAATAAGACTTAGAATGAGCCCTAAAATTATTTATGGGGCAATGGACATTCCTTTTTGTAATGGGTGGGATTGATATGCATTATTTAGAATAAGGGGTTTAGTGACCAGTTTTTGATTTTAGTCAAAGTTGCATCTGGCTAGCTCATGGTCTATGGTTGAGTATAATTCTTTATAAACAACACCAATCAACAGATATTAATTATAACATTTTGGAATAGCAATTGGGTATGAATAACCAAATTCTTTCATCAGAGAACTTGTTTTGCTGTTAACAATTCAAATACTATAAATACAAATTGATATTTAGAATATATCAATAACTGTTTTAAAATGCCACATTTACTTTCAGTTTCCCTAAATTCGTGTAATTGAAATGCTTTCATCTCTCAGTGTATCCAAGTGTTTCCCATTTGACAGTCGCTTTGTCAAGCCACCAGTTGTGACCATAGACATTGTCGTTGCCTGGCATCCGTCTCAACTTGTGTCATACACAAGACGAAGACAACAACGCAGACGACATCTTCTCTATAGTCGCCTGGCGAATGAGCATGTTTATCAATGTTGTGTGCTTATCGAAGACAGCCGCCATTTTCAATGAGGAAACAGGCAGGAAAGCAGGCAACTCACCCTATACCCTCTACACAGTCTCGAAATGGGGCGTTAGCTTGACAACTTATTTCAACATCTTGTTTCTGTTGTTATCCTGTTGTTGTGTTGTGTTTCCTATTTTCATTTATTGGCAAAACTTTTTGCACAGTTGTGCGAAAATAAGCAAAGAGGTGGTGGGAAAATGGAGATTGTTTAGCTGTCGGCAAAGTTTTTAGCCATTGTTGTAACAAATATTTAACTCACACATGAGTGAGTGGCTGTATTTGAAAATATTTTACGTTTGAATGCAACAAATTTAAGGGGGATTTTACAAGACTTAAGGTCTAAGCTGTCTGGCAATGTTTAATCAACTTTAATCGATTGATTGGCTCAATTAGTTTGCTTACAACTTTTCCACTTGCCTAGAGCCAAAGTGAACCCGCATAATTGAATCAATTTGAGTGTCGTGAGGGAGAGGGAAAGGTAAATGCTTAGAAAACTCATTAATGACCCAAATTATTATGCAAATTTCAAATGAATTTCCATTTTAGAGTCCATTTTCTTACATTTGAACCACACCTAAAATTGTTTGTCTTATTCTCAGTTCTCCATGCCATTCGATTCTGTTTGGTATACACTTTCGAACGGGTATTATAATTGATCTATCACATTAGATAAAGGAACACCGAAGACATGTCTTTGTGTCCGTCAGTTTAAAAAATAAGTTTGATTAGATTTGGAAGAAAGAGGCGCCATCTACTAGTCAGCTTAGGAAATCACTTAAATAAACAAAATCTATATTTATCTAAATTATACAATCTGCCAGGGTATACAAGCTTCGGTGAAACTAAAGCTAACATTTCTCTGTTTTTTTGTTCTTGTCTTTGGCAGGATATACAAGTAGCTAAACGGTTTATCGCACTTGCCAGCAGTAACAGCAGAGTGAGAGAGAGAGAGAGAGCGGTATAGTGGAAGCAGCTATATATTATTAATAGCCTCAGAGCCCGACCCACAGCAGGCAATGCGGCGTATGCGCAATATTTTCCTTCTCCCTTCTTTTATATTTTATTACGGTCTTTCCCTTGAGCCAAATGGCACACAATTCTCGCTATGGTTTTCATTTTGTAAACTCGCTAGACCTTTCTGGTCCAGCCCACTAATAAGATTTTATTGCGCCAAGTCACGATGCACAATGGCTTAATGTTCGTGTGCAACTGAAGCAGATAATAAGTTCAGTTTCAGTTTGGTTTCATTGTTGTTCCGCCCCAGAGGCGGAGGGGTGGGGGTCTAATGAGTTGGGCATTTTTCAACACCTTCCACCAAATGGGCTAAGCGTCAATATTTCATTTGGTATGCACATTTGGGAGTTGTGGCTAGTTTTTGTGGCCCATTACACTCAAGTAATTAATTGGTTAGGCAGAGTCAAACAATATTGCGTGCGCCGCAATCGCCCAAAAATGTGTAATGAAATTGTAGCTCGAAATCTGTCATAATAGCCAATTAAATAATTTGTTTAGGTTTCATTATTGGGTAAATTTCGCTGACATATTATAGCATACTTTTTGGGATGTAGTTAATAAAATTTCCAATTTTAGCTTGTTCAAAATTATTTACACAATTTTTCCTTACCTTGAGATAAACATGCTTTCCATACTTTCCCTTCTACCTTTCCACCCAATTAACTTAACTTAACTTTCTCTAACGACCAAACTTTTCATATAAGTTATGTATGACATCAACTTTTTTCTTTGGTAATAAATATACATAAATATTGTATAGTTTCTGTTCTCCATTCAACAAATTTTCCCAATAAAGCGAACGTGCTTTCATATAAGTTCATGTTTTTGTGTCTGTCCATAAATCAGCTTTCGTTACCAGTTGAAAATGTAGAAAGAAAAAATGGAAATATTAAAAGACTTTAAGCTACTTTGGACATATTTTGATATTGAAATAAAAAAAGACAAACTGTTAAAAGAAAATGCTAACAGTGCATAGTTACTTGAGAATAAGAAACGACACAACAACCACAACAACAACAACTCGAGTACAGACAGAATATGTTCAAAGTAAAAGATTTGCAGTTCATTGGAGAGCACAATAGATGCAACTTTTTAAACAAAACAGAAAGAGTTATCCATTAGTTAATTGCTGTTAACATTTGAGGCAACAGAATGTCCCATTGTTAGAGAAAACAACTTCTGATTCTGGCAAAATAGAAGAGTTTGTCAACAAGAGCGAGGCCAAAAAGTGAAACTGTATTGGTGTGCGCAAATAAAGCGACCCAGCTCTGACCTACTTGATCCACCGCTGGCCAGCTACTGAAAAGCTATTTGCTCTCTTGGCACAAGCTTCGGCAAGCCGGGGGTGCAAGCCGATTCGGAATTAAAAGCACTAATTCGCAAACATTACCTGTGTCCTCCTAAAAATGGTGAACCGAACCGAAACCCGGAAAGCATCTGGTTCTGTACAATTACTGTTTCTGTCATTAGTCTGCAATCCTTGTTCAGAAGGTTAGGATAAAATTGTATCAGTTTTGTATTGCGGCTCGTTGTTTTGTATATTTTGTAATTGGTTTTAAGTAAGCGTAAGCCACTGAGCCAGTCCCAATTAGTCGATAAGCGAGTATAAGCCTTACAGAAACAGTACAACCGGCTAGTAATTTGTATAGAAATTCAATTCATATTTTCAAGAAAGCCCATTGCATACAAGTACTAAATGTGGTATATCTTCATTGGAAAAAATCGTAGAATTGTTTGGGATAGTTTTTTTCAAAGTTAAGGAGTAGTATCTTCCGATAACATCAAAGAAAGTTAAAACAAAAGTACTGGAAAGTGTCTGGAAAAAGTTAAAGTAGGCATTTTTTGCAACTTTAAGCGGTAATAACTAAAAATCTCGACATGATGGACCATTTCTCAAAACAGATTCGTGTTCAGCACACGAAAATCATCTAGAACCACCACCGACCCTTCAATATACTGGAAAAAGTCTAATTTTGTTGCCTTGTGTTATTATTCCACTCAAGCGTGGACTTAAACAGCAGCGAATGAAACGGCAGTTCTCGTTTTCGAAAGATTTACGGATCTTTAGGAGTTGACATAAAACTTGTAGATTACGAACTGTAAGTAGATACTAGGCTAGGCAGCCCTGTATAAAGCATGTTACCTGCATGAATGAAACATTTCTAAACGAAAATGGATATCTACCGAGCCTTAAATGGAAGGTGTAGGTGGGGCCAGACATGGCCAAATCTGGTGTGAACAACTAAGGCCAAACGCTATTAGAAAGAAGAAGGATACGGTCACACTTTTTAATACTTGACATTTCGCAGAAGTAAAAACTGGCTGAAAAAGTTAAAGCAAATTTAACCTGGGCATCCAACCGGAACCAGATCTCGAACCGTATACCGAAAGAACCGATTAAGACTCAGAACCAGAACCGTTATTTTTAGTTTTTTGATACCGGTATCTGAGTACCAATATTTTTGGAACCGGAAAGACCAAAAAGAACAAAAATATTGTACCGGTACAGTTTCGGTTCTGAGTGCAACAACTATACTGCAAAGCTGGCACTTAGTTTTGGGAGACTTTTATGCCATTTGGTTAAATCGTAAGCTTTCAAAAAAAGAGTCTGGCCTATCAAAACTAATGTATGTATTATGAAATTGAAAAACGCAAGACCAGTCTCTTTGAAAATATTGCAACTTATATTCTTAGAACCTCATTATAAGGTCATGATAACATTTGAACAGAAAAGTACTTGTGTTACCCATTTCTGTTCAAGTGAAACAGCTCTGACACAAATCCTTGAGCTAAAATTGTGGGCCAATTTGAGTGCATGGCCAATTTGTCTATCATTATGAATTTAGATTATTTTAATCATATCAAATAATTGAAATTATATCAGTGTCATTATCACATGCATTAGATGTGGCAATTAAACTGTGATTGTGTGTGGTACCCATTACCAAAGGAACACTTGCCATGTATGCGCAAAATAACTGATACCTTATTTGGCTATAAATATAATCAAATACTTCTGTTTAGCGTGAAAAAGTCATCCAATTATTCAGCTTTAAATTTACCTTAACGACCTGTATACTGCCTACTTTGGTCTCCCAGATACCACATGTAGGACAAAGTTTCGCATTATCGATTTACTTAAAAGTCTGAAAGAGCATTTTCAGATTAAAAAAAATTTAATAACTGAAAACGATGTACTATTGCTACCACTTCTATTTTTCAATTCAACGTTGAATTATAAAAAGAATAAAAATTTTTAAAAGTATTTTTACAGAATAAATTTACTTTCTCGCTTTCGTAATTTGTTTCCCTACCAATTTTTTTTATTTTGACAAGTACGATTCATTAACTAAATTTATTCGACCCTCACTCTGCTTTCAATTCAATTCGATTCGGGCCCTCGTCGATTGAATGTTGTAAATTTGACACTCTACCAGCTTCACACTCATTTAAATTCACTAGAGTGAGTGTCAAAACTCATTCAATTCATTTTGAGCTTGAAGGCCTTATGAGATGCTTTGATTGCAATCATTCATACTTACATGTATTTGTATGAAAACAGAAAGGACTATACAAATAGCTCAGTATTCTTACAAAGCAGTTAAATGGTAACTATCATTATCAATTTTCCTGAGCTTACAACGTTTACAAAATAAAGAAGATATACTTACATGGTGGTCAGAAAACTCGTCAAAGTTTCCACAATTGTATGTATGCCTTTTGGTACACCGAAATAAAAAACCAAAAACAGATACGGAACCGAATACCGAAATAATTTTAGAACCAAAACAGAACCTTTTACCGAAGTATAAGTTTTGGTACGTACCAGATCCAGAGCCGGAACCAAAATACGATTCGGTTTTATTTCCAGAATTTAGCATACATATATTTTGATGCCTTTTACCTTTACCTAGGTACACACCTGATCATATTAATAGGTACACACCGAAATTTTTTAATTAGAGATGGTTTTTTCGTACTTTTAGTGTTGACAACTTTTTAATTTTTGGTTTTTTGTTGTTGTCAATGTCTGGCCACACTGTGACAAAGAGTCAAACATGGAGGTGGCAATATAATGGTATGGGGTTGCTTCTCCTGGTACGGCGTAGGTCCAATTTATCAGACTTCGAACAAAATGAATGCTGAAGAGTACAAACCCATATTGGAAATAGTTATGGTACCGTATGCTGAGGAAAATATGCCATTACGTTGGGTATTTCAGCAAGAAAATGATCCTAAACACACATCAAGGCTGTTATCTAAATTTTTGAGGACCAAAAAGTTGACGTTCTGAAGTGGCCAAGCCAATCCCCCGACCTTAACCCCATTGAAAACTTGTGGGGAGACTTAAAAAGAACTTGGCAAAGCATTCATTTTCAAATAAACAAAAATTATGGGAAGGTGTCCAAAAACTGTGGTATGAGACACCAGTAGAGACCTGCCAGGCTCTTATTAAAAGTATGCCAAAAAGAATAGCAGTAGTGGCCAAAAATAGAGGTGGATACACTGGATACTAACTTAAGGAATACTAATTTACCTAAAAAAAAAAAACACAAAATGGAAATAACAATTTTTTTTCTTACCAAAACATGAAGTGTACCTATTATTATGATCACACTGAAAACGTATCTGAAACACAAAATGATCTCTTTTATGTTATATTATTATTCTATGCTACAATTAAGTTTATTTTATTAAAAACAAATAGTTTAAGAACCAATGAGAACAAATTTTAAGTTTGAAACAATGAATTAAACTGTTTTCTGTTACCTTAAAGTCAGAGTTGATGTGTGTACCTATTAATATGATCAGGTGTGTATTTATTATGTGGCTCGGCTCGGATTGAGAGAAGGGCTGTGTAAAGCCAAATAATTATTATCTTTTACTATTTATTTTCCTGATATCAAAGCAAATAAAACCTATGTAAAGTTAGTACCCAGTTACAAATATCAAAGTAATTTCCCACTCTACAGGAAAGACACTAAACAGAGCTTTAAACCTAAACTTTGGCATTTCCTTTTTTGCCAAATATCAACAGGATTTCAGCTCTGCTTTATATTTCCCACTGGCGCGTAAAAACCACATTGTGTGCTCTCTTGCTCTCATAGTGTAAATATGTGTATTCCCCCACAGGTTGCCGACCCAAATTAATAAAAAAGTGTGTAAAACGAAAAAAAAACAAAGTGAAAAGCACACACATACATAAAAAAGCATTATTTTGTTCTTGCTTTGCTTTTTACTTTGTCGTTGGCAAATTGTTGTACTTGTTGTTGCAACTATTGCTATAAATGTGAATCCGCCCGAGCTACAGCTCCACACCAGAACTCAGGACACAGAACAAAAGCCCCAATGCACTTAAGATGTCACACAGAGAAACTGCAGCCACAGAGCCACATGTGGCTGTTGCTCCTGGATGGCCATTGGCGGCTTTTTTTTTTCTTTTTTTAGTATCCAATAACTTTTCTGCTCCTGCCACAATTTTAGTTTTATGGCTGCCAACGATTAGTTCTTGGCCTGGACAAAAGACAACGAAGTAAGGCAGATACTAAAACGCTCTGGGCAGCTGATAAAAACCAATTCTTAAACTAAAAACTTTTCCTGTACTTTCACTTGAGGCAGCTTAGGAATGTGGAGAAGTGGTGGACCACTTTACAAGTATTTACATAAGCCATTTGCTGGCTTAAGTAAACCATTGATCTACTAACCCATTTAATGATTTTTCCCTCAACTTTATTTCTTCGGTGAGAGAAAACACAACTTAAGAAGTTTATCGGTTTAGGATTAGGATTTTAAACTTACCTAACTATAAAGTCCTTCAATTATGTAGATTCACTCTCTGCAAATAAATAAGTAAAGAGTAATTGCAATCAATTATGGCTGCTTTTGAAAAACGCAAATATTATGCATACAAAGTGTATATGTTCCACAGAGCCCAAAGGCAACGCCAATCTCCGGCACTTGGAACTGGAGAACTGTGCACAGCTGCATCCGCCAAAGAGATTAAACTTGTCTTGGTTGCTCCTGGCATAAACGGAATTATTTGCAGTTGCCTGGGCTTTGTTGCCTTGTGCGAACATT
This sequence comes from Lordiphosa magnipectinata, assembly GCA_037044535.1. NCBI lineage: Eukaryota > Metazoa > Arthropoda > Insecta > Diptera > Drosophilidae > Lordiphosa > Lordiphosa magnipectinata. The sequence continues at coordinate 98,253 of JBAMBO010003374.1, forward strand.
TAATTGGGTTTTCCGCTATATTAGATTTCTGAGAAAGGCTGGCAGCCGGGCAGACGCCAGGCAGTCTGGCAGGTTTGAATGGTTTAAGAACAAAAGCAACAACACAGCATTAAAGTTGGTTAGTGGAGCAAAGGTAGGATTCTATTTTAGATGAATGTACAGTATTTCTTGGGTTAGTAGATCGGAAACTTTCGTAGAGTGCCTATAACAAAGTGAGAAAGAAACCCAGAATCATACCAAAGTTATTTTATACAGGTAAACTCAGCTAAAGAGCAGGGGCCGGAAAAAAATACCTTTATCAGGCTTGAGGTCATGTTATCTTTGGACATAACTCTAAAACAGGAATACACCACACCACAAAGAAGGCTGTTAGACAGTACAGCTGTTTCAGGAACCTCCCGGTCCCATCATCAGCGATCTGTGCCCATCTACTGCAAGTCAGCAGCTGCCTCCTGATGCCATCGCTGCTTTAACCGCTTGGGAATTCCATAAAATCTTTACAGCAACTTCTCTACTTCTTAAATCCATTTTTCAATTATAAATTTTCATGCTCTTATCATTCAACAAAAATATAGACAAAATTCATAATTCTTAAAAAAAACAAACCACAATATTCAGGAATATTTAAAATTCAGCTTAAGAGCAAAAAAAAAACATATAAAACTATAAAACATTTCTCTTGATGTAAATTGCATGAAAACCCAATCAGAAAAACCGAACAATGAAAAAAATCTGCAAGCCAACAACATTCCGAATTTCTCGGTTTTCGTATGCGTTTTACTACCAACACACACACACACACACACACATATGCATGCCAAGTATATGTACGTCGTAGATGCAAAATGAATATTTTTAAGCACGTATCCTTGATTTTCCATTGCATACTCGTACCATGTAGGAAGCCTGGCAGTAGTCAGCCAACTTCAACTCCAACTGAGAAGCTGTCAGCGAACAGTAGTCTGTCTGTCTGTCTGTCTGTCCATCAAGTTTTCAACTATCACGCGCTTTCTATCTCTGTCTCTGTCAGCGGTTGTAAACTCTATTTGCTTAACTTCCGTTTGGCGCATTTAATAAGTTTCCCTTGCTGCATCATCAACATTATCACCATGATTACCCGGTCGTCGCATACCTTTTGCCTCAGCATTTTGTAAGTGGTTATTTAACGTAAGTAATGCAATAAGTCTGTTAGTTTTTATATAAATATTTCCTGCAGCTGCCGCGCTGCAGGAAAATGTCTGCCAAAAACCAGGAAACTAAGTATTTGCCTTGGCTTGGCAAAACGTGAGTGAGACGATACCGGGTAAAAAGTGAATTAGCAGCAGCAGAAGAAGAGCAGAAAGAAAACTTTAATTCAGCTTAATGCAATTTTCCACTTGGCAATTAAGCAATGAAACGGCAAACTTTAAGCAGCAAGTTAAACTAGACATGATTAACGCTAAAGCTAATTGAAAGAAAAATAATTTACAAATTGAGTTACGAATTTAAAGAAGAGAAATTTTTGGCGAAAAAAGCGTTATTTAGATATTTAGAAGATATTTACTATGATGATTATTTATTCATCGATCCAGAAAGTTTGTGAAGTATTAGATCAGGGGTGCCCACAGGCTAGCGCACGCCGCGCACTCGTTGTTGTTTTAAGCATAGAGAAAGCAGCGCGCAAATACACTAATAAGTAGAACGAATAATTTGAGTACGAAAGCTCTTGAATTTCGCTCTTGAAATAAGCTAAATTCGTTCTCAATTTGGTTTTATAGGCAAGGGGAGTGAGGAGAAATATAGGAGGGGAGGGGGCAAGCAAACTTTGAGAGAATAGCGTTGAACACGCTCTCACAGTTTCGTTTTTCTTGGGAGAGGGCTGTGTGCAGAAACCACTGAGAAGAGAGCGCAATCGTTTATTCAGAGCAGAACATTGTCGTGGTCAGCTGTGAGCGGTCGGCCGTTAATTCATTTAATGATGAACATTTCGAGTATGGAAGTAACCGGCTAAAGGATTGTATAAAATAAAGACAACACCATGTTGGTCGGTTCCTTTCAAATACTTTTTTTTAAATGTTATATTTTGAGAAAATTCGTACTTGGATCAAGTACTGAATCTCTTGAATCAAGTATGTCGGCATCAAAAATTCATTCTTGGATCAGAAGTTTTTCATTGTTGCCGCTCTTCTAAGATTGAACATTCTTGATCAGAAATTTCCATTCTTGCCGTACTTCTGAGATCTTACAATCTTGATCCAAGTACGAAATTATCTACTTTTATACTCTGTACCGAAGGTACATAGAGTATATTAAGTTTGTGCAAAAGTATGTAACAGGGAGAAGGAATCGTTTCCGACCTTATAAAGTATATATATTCTTGATCAGCATCAACAGCCGAGTCGATATAGCCATGCCCGTCTGTCCGTCCGTCCGTCCGTCTGTATGAACGCACAGATCTCAGAGATGGTAAGAGATAGGGGTTTGACATGTATGAGAAATATATTTCTTATACTTATTACTATTTTCAATTTTTGCCACGCAATTTGGAAAAAACGTCATATCTCCCACAGTTTTGAAGATAGATTGTTCGTACCTTTCAGAGATAGTTAGTAATTAGCTTTATTTATCGATTTGCCGAAGAAATGATAAAGATCGGATGAACAATACTCAAGCTATGACCAAAAGTCAGTTCTATTCAAAGGTCAGTTGAAATGGTGTGGCAGCCCTGGCCACCTCTGGTCACACGCGCCATCCCTGGCGCTTAGTTTCTGGCTGGGCTTCGGCCACGCGCGGCACGCGCCTGCATCTCTCCGTTCGACTTAACGATAATTGATAGCTTATGTGATATTCAATAAGGTTAGTCAAGTTATGACCAACAGAAAGTTCGCTGCCGTAGCTCAGCAGCAGCTTGAACGGGCTTGACCGACTTTCTTACAGGTTTTCATATATAGGATGTCCGGTTCGGGAAGTTGAAAACATGGAATGTCCGGTTCGAAGGACCCAGAAAGACTGAACCGAACCGATTCCTCGGGGTTCGATTAACGACCGGTTTGCAGACTTCATATAAGTCGATATATTGATATCTTACTATATGCTATATTGCAGTATGAAACTTCCCTAGCGAAGTTATCGATCATCGATTTGTTTCACAATATTTCAGAAAACAAAAAAGTAAATGAATCAAATTGGATCATCATTAATTTACTTGCTAAAGGGACGAACGGCAGTAAAAAAAATTTAAGTAAGCCATATCTGTAAGTTGCTTTTAAAGCAGTCCCAGCGGATCAGTATTTGGAAAAGCCCACATACTGTAGATAAATTGACTTACTTTGACAAACTTCAGTAAACAAAATTGACTAAAATTACTTATGAAAATTAATGCCGCATCAGCTGCCTTTAAGCTGCTTTAAGAATTATTGGTTTAACCCCACGAATATTATTTTAAGCTACTTAAGAAACAAAATCCTAAAAAGAATGAGGGCCGATTTCGCATTTTCTCACAAAACCTAACAGAGTAAAAGCCGATTTCTCTTCCATTTTTCAACCACGGCAACTGCACCACCTACTCATAGGATTAAGAGCTTTTCATTTTCATATTTTACATTTCATAGTTCATGATGTTTTATTTATGTGAAATAAAATCAAATTACATTTTATTGGGAAAATGCGAAAATAATATTTATTACTAAAATGGCAATTAAAAGCTGGAAACCATTTGTTATTTTTGCATAAATTGCATTAAAAGTTTTAAGTTTCATTTACAACTTCATGCTATTTATGTACAAATCACAAAACATCTCAACTTTCAAGACCAGTTGATAAATCAATTTGCTGTTTTGCCGCCACACCCTGAATGTAAATTACAGTATTGACAAAAAAAAAATAAACTAATATCTACAACTGCCTTTATATGGCAGCCAAGTCAATAGAAATATGTATATAATTTGAAGCGGGGCAACGGAAGCAGCACCGACCTACCATAAAAAGAAACTGCGAACTGAACGTGTACGTGACAATAAAATGAAATGTGGAAGAGCTGTCTGCTGTGGATGTGGACATGGTCGTGGCCGTGGTGGCCGCAGAGCTTCCATAGCGAATTGCAAATGCAACTGCAACGGCAACTTGACAAATTTATTTGCCTTGACAGCAAGCAGCAGGCAACAGCAACAGCGGCCGCAAACGCGACTTGAGTGCAGATACAATCTATATGGAGATGGAGATGAAGACGGAGAGGAAGACCTTCACCGTTTGGAATGTGTCGCATTGTCGGAATTTATATATACAAGTATAACAGTTGCAAGTGCATACACTGAGAAAATAAAACTAAATAAAGTCTCTTACTTCAAATGATATTTTTGTGAGAATAAATTTCCAGTGAACGTTTATTCCAACTGTGGTGAGGGAAATCGAAAAGAATATCTTACGGAGATAATAAAGAAGGAAATTTATTTCTCTTTCAGTAACAGATGCTAAACAAGGTCTTCTTAAAACTAACAAAATAAAAAGGTTTGGGGGTGAAGTGAGACATTTTTATGTTTAAAGACCCATTTCTTATAATCTACTTATTTATTATTACAGCAGTGGTGTCCAAAATGCCAAAAGCCTATCCCATGGGATAGGAACTCATAATTCTGCTGGCACACGTATAGAGAGAGAACACGTGTGTTTTATACATATCACGCTCGGCGACTAGCTCTCTTAGGATGCGCGTGTTAGGCTTTTTGTTCTCTCACTAGAGATTTGTTCGTATAAACGTTTAGTACGTGTTTCGCTACTAAGCACACAAGCGCAATGCTTGATTGTGTGAGTTTGGACACCACTGGATTAGAGCGAAGCTCTTTTACGGTCTGACTGGGGGACTATAACTAGGAAAATTTTGTCTTTGCAACAGATTCTTCTAGGTATGACTTTTTCTTTGCATTTTGTATATGCAAAATCAGCAGCTTTTACCATTACCGTAGCAGCAGGTGGATTGTGTGTGGAGTAGGATGGTGTGAGAGAGAAGTGGTAGGAAAGTGTGGTGAAATGGGGGAGAAAGTGGGTGGTGAAGTGATGCGTTAGTGGGGGAAGGGTAGGAGAAAAGTTTTGGTGGAAAGAGTGGCTGCCATGCGGTCAAGTTGTGAGTTCATTGCGATAAACTTTATTGTTGGGTTTTCAGTGACTTAACAGAAATTTGACAGTGACTTGACAGTGATTTGACAGGGACTTGACAGTGACTTGACAGTAACTTGACAGTGACTTGACATGGATTTGACAGTAACTTAACAGTGACCTTACAGTGACGACAGTTTTAACTATGGGTTAGCAGTGGGGAACAGTGGAAAAGGTAGAGTGCGCAAGGGAATTTGACAAACCAACGCTGAGCTTAGTTTGCGAGCTTAGTTCTCGTTTCCCCTTTTCGGAAATATTTCAAAGTGTTGTAAATTATTTTAGACTATTTAAATACATTTCACAATTAAAATTCCAAAAACCTGTTAACTTGTTATCTCAGTGTATGCCGGTATGTCTTTTACCTGAAATTTGTTTAATATTGCATATGACCACATAACATACCCCTCTCTCCACCCTTCTCTGTTTGTGTCTTCCCACTTGGCATATGAAAAATGAAATGTGGCTGCAATGGAGCAAGCGATTCGGTAAACTTGCCTCTGCCACTTTCTTTTCATCCAGGGAAATTGTGAGAAAACTTCTGTTAAGGGCAGCAGCTGCCACGAAATGGAGTTAGCCTAGCAGACATCACGATTTTAATAAAAAAAAAAATGGGAAAGGAAAGGAAAAATAAAGTAATATAATAGAAAATATGCAACCCAGCCAGGTGGTGAACAGGTCCTGAAGCTAAACTCCACCTTCACTTGTTGCACTTCAGTTTCGAAGGCATCTAAGCAATGCCTGTGAAATTTTCATTTAAAATGTGCACCATAAGTACGCATTACACACACTCAATTTCCGTTTTTCATTTTGTGCACAGGCAAACCCCAACATGTGTGTGTGTGTATGTGTGTGCTTGTTCTCCTGCTGCTTATCAAATTCCCTTCAGCATTCCCATTATCCAACTACATACTCCTACTTGTACGTCGGCATTTTATACGCGTCTGGCATTTTGTGGCTGCATCTCTGCATCTGCCACCTCATATCATGGCACATGCTACGTTCCTTCCATGTGCGTTAATGCTACGCTTGGGGCAGTGTTGTCGCCCCTCCTGCACGACAGCTGGCTTGGAGGTGTGCATTACACATTACATTATCCGCATCCTGTTGCTGCTCGCGAATGTGAAAGGACGCAGATTTTAACGAGCTCCAGAAAGGATAATGTTTTTCCTAATTTTTAAATATTATTAAAATCATCAACCCTAAAGAGAAATAAACCGCTTTTCTTAAAAGGTGTACATAATCTGAGAATTTGGGCAAATATTAGGAAGTAAATATGGAATTTTATCTGAATAAAATGATGTCACATCTATTTCAATTTTGATTTGAGAAATGAATTTATTCAATGGTTAGGTCTAAGTAATTCTAAAAAATCTTGGGCCATCTAGGAAATTTCGTAAATGAATAGTCTTTACTTCTTAGATAAATCTTCTTTACTTCTTAAATAAATCAGCGGTGGGCACTAAGCAGTCCAACAACAACATATATTTTTTGTTTTGCGGCCGTCTGCACTGCACTTGTTGCGATTTCTGCTATGCGAGCTGGCGCCGCGAGCTTTTACACCTGGGTGTTGTTGTTGCAACTCACTTAGAAGCGATTGCGACTGAAAGGCGCCAGTTTTCGGGAAAAATTTATGATGTATATGAATCCAAAAGCGATTCTTTTCGGAAGCTGTTACTAGATACCAGAATTTTCATCTGTCAGCTTTTACGAGCCGTTGTATGTAGAAATGCAGATACATGCTTTACGGAATAGGCGTTGTCTGAGTGAATAGATTTGACGCTTTTTATTTTTTGATATGCGGGAAAGAATTTCTGTTTCCTTTTTTTTATTTTTATTCAACAGCCGAGTCAATATAGTTAAGTCCGTCTGTCAGTCCGTTCTACTGTCTGTATGAACACGTTGTTTTCAGAGAAAAGAAAAGCAAAAGCAACTTTGGTATGTATGCAACGAAAACCACGAAACTCCCAAGAAAAGATATTAAAACTATGACTCTTCCTACACACGAACCTTAATAAGACTGATTAAATAAAATTTAATTTGTCAGCTTCAGGGGTCAAGCTCCTACGCCATAGAAGCCGCTGCCATTTGACGTTAATATACGAAAATTGGCCATGATTTTGAGTTATGTTGAATATCGAATCTATCTATCAAACCGACAAGAGCCGATCGCATGCCGAGCCTTGTGCCAAGAGAGCAAACATCTTTTCAGCAGCTGGCCAGCTGTGGATGAAGTAGTTCCGAGCTGGCTTGCGTCGCACAGATACACTCTCACATTTTGGCCTCGTTTTTACTGACAAACGCTTTTCTATATTTAGATTTTATCATATCTGACTTTTTCAGTGACCTCTTTCAATATCAATCATAGAACTTTTAGCAGGCTCCAGGTCAATAAGCTATGATTTATGTTCATAACTGTTCCAAAACCAGATACACTCAGAAAATTATTCATCTATATTTAAGGAAATCGCACTTGAATCGAAATCGCCTTAAAATTTAGAAAAAATTTCAATATTTAGGAAAATATTTTCTGCATTTTAGAAAAGTTGCCGTAAAAATTAATTTTTTAGAAAAAACTTTTATATTTTTCTAAATTTTAGGGCGAATTTGCTTTATTGCCTTTTCTAATTACAAAATTTGAAAATAAACCCTAATTTTAAGAAAGTTTTTCTAAAAAATTATATAAAAAACGAAAAAATGCTTATTCGGTGACTTGATTCCAGGCCTCGACCAACTGCGTACTTTCTTAACTATGGTTTTGACGCTACGTCTTGCTTAAGGCTAATAGCTGAGTGGGCTAAGGCCCCAGGCGAAAAAAAAGCTGAGTGAGTGGGAGGGTAATGATGGGGGATCTACAACAACAAACAACCACGTTCGGTGATCCGGTCGTCGTCTCTCCCATCCCCCCCCCCTTTTTTTTAGAAAAATAGCCCTAAAATTTAGAACTCAATTTATATTTATAAGAAAATTTTCTTAAGATTTTATAAAAACTACAACGAAAATTGCACTTTTTAGGGCGAGTTGTTTTTTGAGTGCACACACACACACCACAAAGGAGGCTGGTTGACTCCACAATTCAATCATCAGCAGTCTTTGCCTACTCCCAGAGAGTTGGCAGACGCAACCTTATGACTGCATTGTAATAACCGCTTGGGAATTCCAAAGGCAGGCTTTTAACAAAAGCCGACCACAGCAGCAAACGCCAAGTCACAGAGTCTGTGGCCCTATCGGCCCTTCTGTTTGTTAGTGGGGGAAATTCTCTACGCCCAGCGCACACAGAAGCCAATTGTTTGAGTTGCCTAAATGCAATCAAGCAGGGGTTTTTGTTGTTTTTTAATGAAACTATTTTGTTTTGGAACATTTATGAACATAAATCATTAACCTGGAGCCAGCTTGTTAAACGGTCTATGACCGTCCTGACCGTCCTGACTTATTATAGTATACGTACTGCGTACTTCGCTGTGTTTTGTGTTCAGCCCGCGTGGTTTAGTTGAAATCTACTTAAAAGGTTACAGCTCTGAAACCATATCGATATTGAAACAGAGAGACTAACAGTAAAATCAGGATGATCTATCTGATCGAAAGTATTTTACTTGATTGAAATCTTTTAAGCTAGTTTCATCAAATCTTAATCTTATTGAAATCTTAATCCCTGCTCTTGCTTAAATTAGGCTGTCAAAATGTGAAAAATCAATTATCCATCGCGAGTCACACGTCGCTTCGGCAATGGATAAAGGTAGCCTGGCTGGATTATTTAAAGCCCGTACACTGAGAAAAAAATCTATCTAAAATCAAGATTATAGTCTTGAAACGAGACGAAACGGTGTCTGAATTCGACAGAGACGAGATAATCTTAACCCAAGATTATATTTAAACCTTAGTCCAACAATTTTGAGTTAAGATCGTTTATACTCGAGTTTAAGATGTCAAAATCTCCTTTTTTAATATGAAAAGAAAAAAATTTATTTTCCACAAAAGTAATGCAAATAAGTAAAAAAGTCAGTCAAGCCCGACTGTGAGATACTGCCATACCGTCCATACTTGTATACTTGTGACGAGCGTCAACTGTTAGGCTCAACCAGTAGCAGTATAAGAGGCGAGATTTTTGCAGGCTGAGTTCTTATACGCAACTTGTTGCCTCTAACAATTGACTCGTTTTGGTAAAGTCGGCTAGCCGGAAAGCATCAACCATGTGTCTTTGAACGGAAGAGGTCGTGGTTCGAGTCCCAGGAGGGGTGTTAGGGTTTATCGCAACCGAAAACTGTTTTCCTTTTTTTTTTAACAAAATAAATCTATATATGTTATAAAATTTTTCAACTGAAGCTTTACAGAAAACTGTGGGATGGTTGATAAGTTGCGAGTTCTAAGCTCATGTCAAGGTTTTTCAATCTTGCTTTTCTAAGATTGCAAGATTCTCCCCCTTTTTCCCCTTAAAAACGCCGTGCAGTTAATAATGCTAATAAATAATACAACATAATTGAAGTAATTTGAATATTTTTTCTTAAAACCTCTCCTTGACATAAAAAAGAAGAAACAGTTTAATAAATTACAATCCCCTTAAATGGTTGCCATTTACCAAGAAATGTAAACCGCAGTTCACTCTATTGGGGGCAAGTGAAATCCATTTTTATTTATGCGTTGGAACTGACACAACCTGCACCTGCCGGATTTCGACCACGTGCCAACCTCATTGCTCTTTCCCCTTTATGCCACACGGCGGCGGGCACACACCGCTCATTTATTAGATTGCATGCAGAAACGATGTCAATATACAGAGGAAAAGTACAAAAAGAAAGGCGAAACAGAAGCATAAAGGTAAAAGCAGAAAATGTGTAACCATAAACCACCCAGTTAACCACAAAAACAATTTCGGTGGCTATGGCAAACTTCACATATGCATGTTAATGGTAGGGCGGAGGGGATGTCTGGCTGGGTGTGGGTGTAAGGGGGCTGCACAACACAATTGTGTGTCATGCACTTTCAACCCCACAGAAAGAGAAAAACCTGAAGCAAACCCATGAGTAATTGTCTGTCGGGCAGGGTAAACTAAATTGAGCAACAACATCAACATCATGGGCAGAAGCAACAGTCTGCTGATTAGGATAAAGTCTCATTTTTGTTTTGGCCCACTTGGCTGGGTCTTGGGTTGGCTTTCGCGTGTATCGTGCTATTCCTGGCGTTCTTTTGTTTTTGTAGTTTTATTTGAGTGACATTTTAGCCATGCCACAGCGCCCGCCTTTTGCCCCTTAGCGATGACACGTGCTGTTGGCAGACGCCAGTGTACGCTGTGGTGCTTGTTCATTAATTTTGGACCGCACAGTGGTGGGCCACGTCAAAGATTGATGTGAAAATGAAACTCTAATAAACTGAAGAATATATATGACCTTTTTGAACGGCTGCGGACCACCATGCGAGCGAGAGCCTGCCATGTCACAGTGCGTTTTAATTTCGTTTGATGTATTAACCCTGCTCTCCAGTCATTTTCAGTGACTCCACCCTCCAAAACGCGCTTTAAATTTTTGCGCTCAAAACGAAATTTCTGTTTTTAATGCTAATTTTTAAGTTCTCTCCCACTTTGCTTCGTTCTGGCTTGACACTTTGGCAATTGTCTATGGAAAAGTAATTGACTTTTCACCTCGAAATTTTATGTAAATTCATGCAGTTTTTTATGTTGTTAGCGAAAACCGTCAAACTCAATCAAAAGTGTGTGTGTGTGTGTGTGAAGGAAGAAAAGGACATTCTGTATTATGGACAAATAACCATAAAAGAACAAAGAAATTGTGGGAATTTGAAAATTTTTGTTTGTTTTCCTTCGACCATAAAAATTCCATCAACATTGAAGCAATTCCATTAGCACAAAATGATTTGATGCTCTTCAGCTGCTGTTATCCAGTCGACGAAAAAAAGGCGGTACAAGAAGTAGAAGGCGATTGGAAAGCCATAAAGGCAATGTCTGGCCTGTGTTTGCTTTTTAGCTGCAGACGTAAAATTTTCATCTAAATGGATGGGGCCCCAGCTGATGTGGACTTTAAGGAAAAATGAATGCTAAATGAAATTTCAAACTAAATGCATCTTCTGTTGCCCTCCGCAACAACCGCGTATGGTTTGCAGTTTCAAATAAAAGGACCCACACCCACTCTAAAGCACTCACCTCTCTGTTCATGTGCGTGGCCACTAATTGAAATGTACGGCGAGCTGCCCAAAATCCTATTAGCCTTATCCCATAGCCACAACACGAAGTCCTCAGGGTGCCATTCTCTATTTCCATTTTGACCTGTCCGAAACGGTATTTCTAATGTGGAAATGCAATTTGCGGCACAAAATGATACTTGTGTTGTGGATTGTGCAGCTTGTGTAGAGGTATATGGGTAGGTTTATATCGAGAATTGAGGTAAATGGGTGAGCGATTAATGGGCTATGACTTTGTCAAAATAATCGCATTTAGTTTTATGAAGGCTTAGCCACTGTTTCGATTAGGGATGGAAACATTATATAAATGCTTAAAATAATGATGTCCAATCCTTATAAATGAGTGCATTTTACTGTATTTTTGTATATTAAGTTTGTGCAAAAGTAAGTAACAGCCAGAAGGAGTCATCTCCGACCCTTTAAAGTACATATTTATATTCTTGATCAGCATCAACAGCCGAGTCGATATAGCCGTGTCCGTCCGTCCGTCTGTCCGTTCGTATGAACAAAGAGATCTCAGAGATGGTAAGAGATAGAGGTTTGACATGCATGGGACAAAAACTCATTATACTCGCAGGCAGATCAAGTTTATTATCAATTTTCGCCACGCCCCCTCCCGCCCCCGAAATTTGGAATAAACGTCATACCTCCCACAGTTTTGATCATACATTTGATACACAAGTTATGAGCAAAAAAAGTTAACCGGTACCCGCCACACTTCCAACCAACCACCGCTGTATTCAAACAAACACAATCTTTGGGAGAGAGGAACTTGGAAATGAGCGTATAACAGCGTATAACGCATAGAACGCGTAAAACAGCGTATAACGCGTATAACACGTATAACGAGCGAGCAAATGCGAGCGACGGCATTAACTGGTACAGAGTATCTTATAGTCGGGCTTGACCGACTTTCTCACTTGTTTATACCCTTGTATAGGGTATTTTAAAATTGCCCAGATGTTTGAAGGAAGCATCTCCGACTACATAAAGTATATATATTCTTGATCAGCATGACAAACTGAGTTGATATAGCCATGTCCGTCAGTCCTTTCGTCTGTTTCTATGCTATCTCTTCCGTCAGTTTTTAAGCTATCTTAACCAAACTTTGCACGAAGTCTTTTGGTACATACACGCTACACATTTGTCGGAACCAGCCGAATCGGAGGACTATAGCATATAGCTGCCATAGGAACTATCGGTCAAAAAAGAAGTTTTAGTGAGAAAAACTTTTTTGTCTTCAACGCAAACGTCCCCAAACCTCGAATTTATAAGATTTCTATCCTTGCACATAATTCCACCAATTTTGATAAAAATCGGTCAATTACATAGTATAGCTGTCATACAAAAGATAATTCTGAAAAAAAGTCTTTGTGAGAAAAACTTTTTTGTTTTCAATGGTAGCGTCTTTTACTGTATCGTAATAATATATAAATATATTATACATTATAAATATTATCGGCTTCCACACAATTTTGGGGAGTTTGACTATATCGGATTGACTATCGGATGACTAATAGCATATAGCTGTCATAGGAACTATCGGTCGAATAAGTAATTTCCCACTTTGGGAAATAACTCAGCTAAGAATGTTTGACGAAAATTATTTAAAGCTTAATTTATATAAATTATACAAGCTACAAGGGCATGTAAACTTTAGCCGAAGTTAGCTTTCCTCTATTTTTTTATTTTGAATTAACATCCTAAAGCTACAAAGTACAAAAACTTATATATTATTGCATTAGTCGAGCTCGATTTGATCCCTCACTCGGATCCAATCAAGAAGGTCCTATATTGATTTAGGCTTCGATATTCGTACTTGATTTGATCACGAAGTTGGCTTAGTGCAAGGATATCCGAGGTTAAATTGAGCTTGAAACTCGAACTACATTCAATCCCAAAAAAGACTTCATTAAAAATGACAGAGATTGAATTTAGCTCGATGAAATTGCTATAACTGGTAGTGAATTTCAAAGTTAGAGCAAAAAAATCCACACCATCAATGATCGCGTTCACCAACACACACCAATCATCTAACATAAATCATCAATCAACAAAAAAGTGTTTGGCTGCTGTGGAACGTGTTTGATAGAATTTTAAGGCAGCAGTGCTATCGATATATTTTTAATTGGCGGAAGCAACTAATAGCCAAATGAAATTTAGAACAGACTATTAAATTTATATGACCGTCGTCAATAGCAGCAACTGCTCCTAGAATCCCCTTGCGTTTTCCTCAAAACTTTGTTAGCCATTTAATATTTGTTGTAATCCCGGCGAGAATGTACACAACAAACTCGAATATCAGATGGCTAGATCTTTGTCCTATATCAAAACGTTCATTTATTAATATGAAGAGCAGCCAAATTACATAACGCTGGGTTTTATTAAGAGTTACTTTTGCTGTTATTTCATCCTGGGCAACGCAAAGAAAGGTCTGCAAATGTTCATTTTAATAAGGTATTTAATGGGCAATGAGCTGAGAGTCCTTAACGATGCACGGGACATCATGAAATAATCCTTGAATTTGTCCATTCTATGTTTTTGTACTGTCACAACAATTGAGTACGCGGGGGCTGCTTCTTTTTGAAGAGGCGGCTTTTCAAGCTTTCCTCCTCCGCAACAACCAGCAAAGCATTCAGAGCCTTGCACGAATTTCCATGAGCTACTGGCGAAACCACGTCCTCTGCCAATTCATTAATTAAAAACAAAAACGGTTCCACATTCATTTTGCATTTGCCTAGACAAAATTACTTGTATACTACTAAGAGCTGTGGGCTTACGATAACAAATCACAATCAATCAATTCTAACAAACTATTTCATTGATGTATTCCAGAGATGGGCGCGTCGCGACGTTCTAATGCACACGAGGCAGCGCGCTGCCTGCGCTGCCTGCGTGTGCATAGGACTCTGCCGCGGCCGACTGCACAAAATCACACGTACGCTATAAGCATTGAAAGCTATTTATAGAACACGAATGCGGCGCACGCAAATTGTGCTTGTGTGCGTGTGAAAAGTGTGACGATATGTGTGCATGCCCATCTCTGATGTATTCTCATCTAACACAATCACGAAAATTAGAAATCATGATTGCACATCATGCCTGTGAACGCGCTCATTAACTCCTAAGCTATCAGAAAAATTTGTGTATGTGTGTACCCATTTAGCCAGAGTAAGCTGTTCTTTCTCAGTTTAGAACATGCATCGGGTTTCTTTACGCTTTGACAGTGGAATTCCGTACTTACTTCAATCTCGAGTCAGGATCATTTGATTTTCAAGTAGGATCCGTACTTGAAATGATCATTTTCGGATTAATACAAGCTCTTTAGGATTGTTCCTTCTTTTCGTACTTGATTCAAGTAGTATTTAGTACGACTCTTACTTGAAATTTCAATCCGAATCTGAATCAAATCCATTTTTTTTTTTGGCATGATTTTAGCTTTCCTTTTTTTTTTGTGTACCACCTCTTTTTTTGTGTGTGGGATTATTAAAACATTTCCCTCTGTGCCCAGGTTGGGCTGTTTGCACTAAAAAGATGGTGCAGCTCTTTCTTTACCATTTCCAGCATTTATCTTACTTATCTTGAGCATAAAATTGCTTTAAAAACAGATGTCATTAAGGCCCATTTTATTCTTTTAATTAAAAGTTTAATTACATTTTTTTCGTTAGCCTCCCCTGCCAGACTTGACCCCTGACCTTTGACTATAATAACAAACAGCGGCGGCAGACTGACAGCTGTTTGGCTCATTAAAGCTGTAAAAAAATTTCATAACATTGTCAAAGAAATCACAGCGCGTAGCATTTTCATTCGGCAGTGACAATTTAATTAATTTGAGATTCGACCACTAGACAAAAGGGAATGCCAGCAATAAAATTTTATTTAATTTAGTATTTTGTTTAGGTGAAGCAGCTTCCACCCACTTGCCGCTCTGTCTCCCTCTCTCTCTCTCTCTCGTTGTCACCCTCTAAGCCTGAGTTTATCATTCTGATCACGTAACTTGTGTGCCACCAGCACTTTTTCATTTTCATTCACTTACGTGGACAGAGCCACAAAAGAGTGTTAGTGTTGGTTGGTGGTAGTGGTGAATGGCGGGGAGCAACACCCCCAAAAAGCATTTTGCTCTACAAACATACAGAGCCAGTCAGTCACTGCCACCGCCTCTGCCTCTGAATCTGTCTTTTATAATGATTACTCTTGACGCTTCGTTGCTTCTGCTCTCTGCGTGGGTTGTGATTTCTTGCTCTGGTTGCTTTTGCTTTCGTTTTTTTCTTTATTTTTGTTGTGCTTCGGTTTCGCATCATTTAACGTTCGTCTTGAAGTCAAAGTGACTAACTGGCCAAGTGACTGACATTGAAACTGGGAATTGGATTCGTCGTGGGACGTGGTGCCCGACCGACTACGGCTATAGAATTTATAATTTAATTTGCACTTAATTGGTTTAGAAATAAACTTGTAGTTGGTGGGCAAACTTATGGCGAATTGAATTTGTGGCAGACTTTTCTTTGTATTGTACACGGGGCGTATGAGTAATTTCTTAAAGAATGCAAACGATTACAATGTATGAGCAGAATTCAGTGACTAGACGTTCTTTGATTCGATTTAGAAATAGGCAAAGGCAAAAGAGTTCAGCGACATTTGATTTTTGTTAAATAATGTAAGCCTTAAAGTTATGGTCACACTTGAAAGTTGACAAAATTTAGAAAATTTTAAGAACAAAACTAAAGCTTACTAATTATGAAATAATGGCGTATCTTTTTATCAAGTAGCGAGAGATAAAAGAACAAGATTTTGTTGCTAAAAATATCTAAACAGCTCACTTGACAGAACACTGCCATCAAAACTCTTTTCCAAAAAGGAAACTGTCTGTATGCCCATGGCAACGTGCAGGCTCATTGCAAGAGATATGTACGAGACAAAAGCTAATCAAAAATGGCAATTAGTCACAGAATTGCACAACTGACCTGGCCGATTCGCATCGAATGGAGCTTATCAGACTTTTGTATGCTAAGCAGAGCACACTGCACGGCACTGTTCACTTGTACCGCCAGTCAGTGTGTTCCCCACTACAGAGAAGCGGCAGAGGTGGAGTCTGTCTCAATCTATTTGTGTTCAATATCTCCCTGACAACTTTCAGTGTTCATACAGGCATATGGATGTACATAGCTACCCTACACTCAGTTTATCATTCCAAATAGAAACGAGAAGGCCAAGCTAACTTCGTCTGTGCCGAAGTTTTTATACCCTTGCAAAAGATGTTTTTGAAATGACAGAGTTTAAGAACGCTTAGATAAAAATCAAAAACTTTTGTAACTAAAATCCATTTTCCGTCAGATGAACGTCTGATTTCGACCAAATTTCGCGAATCTTTTTGAAAACATATCAAATTAACAATCGCCAAGTTTAAGAACGATAAAATTTAAAACAAAAAAGTTTTTCTCACTAAGACTCATTTTCCGACCGATAAGTCCTATGGCAGCCTGAAGATATAGTCATCTGATTTCGACCAAATTTTTCAAATTAGTTTGAAAGCGTTTAATATTAATAATCACCGACCTTAAGAACGATTTACTTGAAAACAAAAACATTTTTTTCACTAAGACCCATTTTCCGACCGATCGGTCCTATGGCAGCTATAAGATATAGTCATCCGATTTTGACCAAAGTTTGCAAATCTGTTTGAAAGTATATAATATTATTAATGACCGAGTTTAATCACGTTAACATTGGAAACAAAAAAGTTTTTCTCACTAAAACCCATTTTTCGACCGATGGTTCCTATGGCAGCTATAAGATATAGTCATCCGATTTTGACCAAAGTTTGCAAATCTGTTTGAAAGTATATAATATTATTAATGACCGAGTTTAATCACGTTAACATTGAAAACAAAAAAGTTTTTCTCACTAAAACCCATTTTTCGACCGATGGTTCCTATGGCAGCTATAAGATATAGTGATCCGATCCGGTCGGTTCCGACATATTAGCAGCGTGCAGTAAAAAGAAGACTCTGTGCAAAATTTCAGCTCGATAGCTTTAAAACTGAGAGACTAGTTTGCGTAGAAACAGACGGACAGACAGACAGACGGACAGACAGACAGACAGACAGACAGACAGACAGACGGACAGACAGACAGACGGACGGACAAGGCTCAATGAACTCAGCTCGTCCCCCTGATCAAGAATATATATAGTTTATGGGGTCGGAAATGAATATTTCTATGCGTTGCAAACTTCTGGGCAAAATTATAATACCCTTTGCAAGGGTATAAAAATAGAGAAAAGCTAACTTCGGTTTGGTGAAGTTTATATACAAGATTGGGACCGCTTGCATTGAAAACCGAAAAAGTTTTTCTCACTAAGACTTTTTCAGATTTATCTTTTCTATGGCAGCTCTACTATATAGTTTTCCGATTTTCATCAAACTTGGTGAAATTATGAAAAGGCATATATAACTAAAATATGCGAAGTTTGGATACGTTTGCATTGCAAACCAAAAAGTTTTTCATACTAAAACTAGTTTTTCGACCGATCGTTCCCATGGCAGCTATATGCTATGGACACCCGACTTGGATCAAACTTGACAGAATTGTGTGGAAGCATATAATACTAATCACTTACAAGATTGGAACCGATAGCATTGAAAACAATACAGTTTTTTTCACTACGACTTATTTGCAGACCTATCTTTTCCATGGCAGCTATACTATATATTATACTAGTCCGATTTTCATTAAACTTGGCGAAGTTATGAAAACGCATAGAAAACTATTAAATGCGAAGTTTGGGGGCGATTGCATTGAAAACCAAAAAGTTTTTCATACTAAAACTAGTTTTTCGACCGATCGTTCCCATGGCAGCTATATGCTATAGTCATCCGATTTGGGTCAAATTAATGAGAATTTTGTAAGAAGCATATAATAATAATAAAATCGAAATTGGGAACGATAATATTGAAAACAAAAAAGTTTTTCTTACTGACACTCTTTTCCAGACCCAACTTTTGTATGGAAGCTATGCCATATAGTTGTCCGATTTTCATGAAATTTGGTGGAATGGTGAAAAAGCCTAGAAAACTATTTAAAACCAGGTTTCGAGACGTTTAAATTGAAGACAAAAAAGTTTTTTCCACTAAAACTAGTTTTTTGACCGATGGTTCATATTACAGCTATATTCTATAGTTATCCGATTTTGAATCAAATTTATGCAGTATTATGTAAAAGCATATAATATTAAAAAATATTAAGTTTGGGAGCAATAGCGTTAGAAAACAAAAAAGTTTTTCTCACTAAAGACTTATTTTCAGACCTATCTTTTCCATGGCAGCTGTACTTTATACTCGTCCGATTTTCATTAAACTTGGAGAAGTTACGTAAAACGCATAGAAAACTAATAATTGCGAAGGTTTGGGGCTGTTTGCATTAAAAAGCAAAAAAATGTTCTCACTAAAACTAGTTTTTCGACCGATCGTTCCTATGGCAAGTATATGCTATAGTCGTCCGATCCCACCGGGAGATATTATGCTTTTCCAAATTTCAGGTGTGGCAAGGGGCGTCTCAAAAATTGATAGCAAACTTCCCCAAAACTGTCAAACCTCTATCTTTTACCATCTCTGAGATCTGTTTGTTCATAAGGACAGATGGACATGGCTATATTGACTCGGCTGTTGATGCTGATCAAGAATATACATACTTTAAAGGGTCGAAGATAAATCGTTTTGGCTTTTACATACTTTTGAACAAACTGTATATACTCTATGTACCTTTGGTATGTAAATTTTCATTGGATGAAAATCTAAGATCAATTTAACATTAAATGGATATTATTAATATTCTTTTTACGATATTAAAACAAACGGATACCGAAACCATCCAATGAATCATCAATAAATATCCCCATTTTTCTGTGTAGAAACTCTATAATTTTCATATAGCACCACAAATTCTAGAAATGGACAGGAGGCAATGTCAGTCTGCTGGACAGAAGATAACATTTAACCAAAGAAGATTTATCATTGAAACTCTATTTGAAACGCCTCTATATTTTGAGTGATTTTGCACTCAGAAAAAAAATTATAATGAATTGGCTCCATTTTACTCTTCAATTGACTAATCAAATTATTTTACCCATTTGTTGAAAATTCTCAAAATGAGCTAAATATGCTATGAACCTAAATTTTGGGTTTGATCATTTTATTAATCAGTCCGTGAACCGAAACATAGACTTAATGACTGTTTTATACCTCAGACTTGAACCTTTCTGTAGAATATTAGAGGTTTGGCATCCTTGGTTTAAAGCAGGGCTGCAAACCGGTTTTGAACCGAACCGGTTCGAACCCGGAATTCCGGCTTTGTTTTTACTGTGAACCAAACCCTGAACCGAACCTCGAGGACGAATCTACTTCACCCTCATTGATTTTAAAACCATCTACATGCTTATGCAAATTAAGTATTTTTGTGTATCCGCACATATGGTCACACTGAAAAATATTTGAAAACAAAAAACAACTGCTGCTTAAAAGAGTAAAGTCTGAGTTGTTATTAAGTAAACCAAAAATGGAAAATATTGGATGTGCCTTTAATATATAAGAACACCTGCAGACATTGCTGAAATTACAGATGCACATTCTGATTCCCCTAGTTCATTGCTTAAGCTAAGTTTACACATCCAAATAATTTGGCTAAATTTTGATAAAAATAGCCATGATTAAAGATTTTACAGGACTAAAAACTTAAACTGTGGTTCCATACGCAGATAATTTGATCAAATATGGCCGGAAAGTTCCACAATTTGGCATATATAGCCCAATTTTCATGAAAATTTTTCCAAATTATTTGCCTGTGTGAACATAGCTAACCGTGGCGCAAATGCCCGAATTTATAATCAACCTACACATGGATTTCGATTTGAGCAAAAACATGAACATGAGAAAACGGCCCATTCTTAGGGCATTCTTATCTCGTCGTCAAGTGTATACCTATTGTATTGTTATTTTAAATATATTGGAAAAACATGCAACGAACCAAGGTTCGAACCAAAACCAATGCCCAAAAACCTCGAAACTCAAATTTCCGAACCAGCAAACCGGAGGTTCCGAAAAATTTTTTGGGTTTGCAGCCCTGGTTTAAAGCAGATCTTTTTTTCTATTTTATAGAAAACGATTTTTAAGACTTAAAAGTTACGGAGCGGAAAGGGAATGTCGCAGAAATCAAAATTAATTGAGGGATCGGCACGGGATTGAATTGGAAACTTAGTATAGGGATCGGAACTGGGAAAAGTCAGATTCGTCGGGTTACCTTATCGCTTTCTCTAAGAATTAGTTGAGAAAATCACGTTTCAAAGGCTGGTTTGAACCTCTTTTAAAATGATTAAAACATTTTTGTAGTTTTCCATATTCCGTCATTAAATCTCTTTATTCCTGACTAACTGATTTATTAACGCCAAAACCTGTAAGTTTTTCTCAGACCTTCGTTGAGCTTTACTTGATCGACTTTAATTTTGGATTACATGTTGCCATGTCCTCACAATTGTTGTTACTTCAGCAGATAATAGATAAAACAAAAGACATGAACTCATTCAACCAAAAGTGAGCAACTGAGCGATAAATCCGTATGCTTTTCCCCATCTATCTACACACAAAACGGATAACAAATAAACAAACAAAAATTGCTGGCCACTTGCACTTGAGGGGCTTAAAGGTTTGCTCTCATTTCGTGCTCAAAGCAAATAAAGCACATGAGAGCAGGTCGGTCTGCCGGTCCAGAATTCAAACAGGACTGAACCACTCATGCATGCATATATTTCCAATGCAAATTTTTGCGTACGACAAAATTCAAATCAGAGCAGACGCACACACATGTGACACGGGAAAAGGTTTGGGGAGAGGATTGTAAATGTCCGGTTAACTAAACAAAAGAAAAGCAGGCAATTCAGAAGTGCTTCAAATGCGTTTTGTCAATATTATCCCCTCAAAAAAACAAGTCACTTGTCACGACTACCAAATACCCAGTAGTGTTAGTTCGTTTCGTTCACGCAAGTGTGAAAAGTGCTAACAAAATTGTATTGTTTTATATCTTATTTAGATTTTTAGTATAAAATGATATTAGTCCTAAGCTTAACCTGCACATACCCTTTTTATGCTGGGTATAAAGGCCAAACGGCCTGCGTATGTTGAAAGAGATAAGCGGGATTTGTGTGTGTGTGTGTGTGTATGTCTGGGCGTAGGCGGATGAAAATGATTAATGCTACTGAAATTGCTTTCGAATTGGTGGTTGTGTGACTGAGACTGGCAAATGTACAAAACTAAGCGCCATACTCCAACGCCTCTGCCTGTTGACTGTTGTCCCCCCCCCCCCCCTCTCCCCCCCCCCCGACCCGCCTCCTTTGAAGGACAAAACAACCCTCAACGTGGCATCTACAGATGCAACAACAAAATGAATTATTCAGCTTTTGAGCTGCCTAGATGCATACCCAAAGAAAGAAAGGAAGGCAAAAGCTAGGAATAACGAGCAAAATCCCTGCCAGGTCTTAAGTGCAGTTATCCTTGAGCGGCGGAACAGCAGAATAATTGTTCAGTGCAGTCTCGACTACACTCAGAAATAAAGTATTTGGAATTAAGTATATAAATATTAGATGCAAGTAAAAAAAATCTCATTTCAAGTTACATTTATTTCTCGGGACATAAATAGGACAGTTCCGACTATTTTGTATATCTTTAAGAACACGCTTTTAGATTGAAATGTGATTAAGACAATTTGCATTCTTAGAATAAGCACTATTTATTCTTTATTTAAGACTTGTCAATAGATTCATGACATAGGTGGCATGCAACTCGATAATATCAACCTTAGGATGTTGCTCTATGCTGATGACATAGTTTTGCTGGCAGATGATCTAAAAGTTCTGCAGCAAATGATCTACAACCTGGAAGCGTACTGGAACATGATTGTCAACCTCAGCAAGTCCGCCTTCATGGTTTTCAGAAGGGATGGACCCTTAGCAAAATGTGAGCAATGGAAATATGGGGGTGAAACTATAAAGGTGGTGAGCGAATTTAAGTACCTGGGAATTATACTCATGCCGAAACTATCCTTTAAAAAGCACATCCAGGACAGAACTAAACTGGGGAAACTTCTTCCGAAACAGTAATGTTGAACTAGAAGCTAAATGGAAGCTGTACCAGGCCGTCAGCAGATCGGTTCAGGAACGGGGCGCAAGTATGGGGATGGGCCAACTTCGAAGAAGTTGACAGGTTGCAAAATTTCATTCATCAAGAAAATGTTCTGGCTCGCGGGCTGTACCCCGAATTATTGTATTCAACTGAAAACCGGAATTACTCCAGCTCACACTTCTACGCTTGATCTGCACCTTCCATATACATATATAAAGAACGATGTTTGACTACGATTCTAAAAGGTACCAAACCAATTCTTTAAAACACTGCCAAGGAAAAGGATAGGATGGGCGCATTCCGCAAGCCACGCACTCCTTGTTGCTTTGCGAATAGTTCGCTCGCATACGTTCTACGCGCCCATAAGCCAGCAATAGCTACCACGAGCCGAAGTCAGTCGTGTTTTTACGCAAACGCAAGCCGAACTCATGATTGTGTAAATCAGTGAACATTGAATAGCAAATAAAACGGCTGTAGTCTGGAGAGAGCTCTCTTGCTCACCAACACAAGCACACTAAGGACCTTTTAGTCCTTAGGCCCGCACTGCCTTAAGCCAATAAAAAGCAACAGCAATTTTCATATGAGTAGTGCTCTCCTCTCTTTCTTTCCGAGCGAAGGTCTGCAACAACAAATTTCATATGTGTCTCTCTTCTCTCTCAACTATGTCTCCGACGAACTCGAACGTAACTACAATGTCGCATATGCGTTGTCAGCACTCGACTCCAGCGCGTTTTGCTTGAGACAGCAACGACCACACACACACGCACAACCAAAAATCGGGTTTCTCTTTCTATTTCTTGTGATTGTTCTTGCTTGAGTGGTATTCTCTGCATTTAAAATGTAATTCACGTGCTCGTAAGCTCAGTCTGGGCACCCCTGGTCTAAACGATTTAAGTATCAATTTCAGCTTGGACTGGAATGGTGACAGAACAAAACACAAGTGCTTAAGAAGCGATTAAAAACTCACGAACACCAAACTATGTGAAGCAGACCCATAAGTAGCGCGCATAGGTTCTATAGATATCTAGGCCAAGGCCTAAGACCGAGCTACTTTAAACAATCGCACAAATGGGACTAGATAGTGTGGATTTTTAAACATGGAAGAATGCGAGGACCCTCAAAATCATACGAGGTAGATTCTTTGGGAAAACGGCACTCACGCAAGATGAAATTATTGCAAGTTTAAATGACGAAGACGACGAGGGCTGGGAAAAATGAGCTTACTATGTCACAATAGAAAACTATTAATTACAAAGTTCGCTTAAAATTAGTTAGTATATGTATTATATCTCTTTACCGACAGACGATTTACAATTCATGTCGTATTGTTCCAAAATCATTTTGTATATTCTGAAATTCTTTTATTAAGAACAATATTAATAAAGCAACATATTATAATTATTATTACATTTTTGAGCCAAAAAGTAAATACAAAACTTTCTTGATTGAAGAACATTAAAATCTGCCAGGATGGTCCCAAATGTTCCAAATGTCCAAATATAAACACACACACGTACAGAGGCCACAGTCGACGCAGCTCTAGCTCGTTGTGGCTGTTTTTGCTGTTGATTCGCATTGGAGTTCCCAAGCGATTATGGCATTGCAGTCATGAGAAGGGAGTTGTTTTTTGATTGTGGCTTAGGTGAAGACCGCTGATGATTTGGTAGAGATACCAATGAAACAGCTGTTCGGTCAACTAATCTCCTCTGTGTCCCTGTTTTAAAGTTATGTTCAAACATAGCGAGACCTAGAGCCGGCAAAAACTTGAAGGTTTAACAAACTCTTGATTTCAGAATTTTTGTAAAAACTATTTTATTTTATTTTTTTTTCAGTGTACTCTCTTTGACATCAGATTTGACAGCTTTGACTTGAATTCAAATGCAATTTAAAGAAATCTCTTGCATTTTCACATTTCCCTTCAAAGACTTAACCCCGATACTTTCTGGGTGTGGCCTCCATTTCTATGCTTTGCACGTAGCTTGCTCCCAAAAAAAAAAATAACTAAATTAGATTGCGTGCGGAATGTGGAAAGGCAGGTGCAAACTGCGTTGTCGTCACCACCCAGTTGTACGTTGCGTGATTAGTCGTCCACATTTCCGTCTGGCTCGCAGAATGTAATCTCTTTAGTGCAATTAATAATGTGCCGACGCCAGTTTCTAAAGCGAAAAGTTCACTTGCAACATAATCAGGCAAAAGCAACGGCAACGGCGGCAGCTGCTGACTGCATTTATGGCTCTGGAAAAAAACTTTATCCTTTTCGGGCTGTGTCGAGATAAGCCAACCACAAACAGGCAACAGACCGTTAAGGATGCAGAAAAAAAAGAGAACAAAAAGGCATAATTTAATGAGCGTATAATTATCATTTTCTATGGCAAGTTTATAGAAAACTTTGCACTAAAAGGTTACCAAGGAGATGGGGGGAGGGGGGGGGGGGCTAGGCATACGAAAGAAAATGTAATTTTGAAATTCTGGAAATTAACAACATTTTTATATTATACTTATATGCAGGCTTTATTGTGCACTGGTGTCAACTATTTGCAGAAAATAAACTTTTAGCTTTATAGTTTAAGGTTTGTCCTTAAAGAAAACTTGTATCATTTAGTACACTTTTCCCAAGGTACGAAAGTTTTTTAACTTCACCCTTTGTAACTTGAAAGGCAACACTGCTGCTGTCAACTAACATCTGTTTAAAGTAGAGTCCGATTTAAGCAAGCCAAGTCATTTAAATTGCGTTTGACAGCCATTGAAAGCAGACAACCTTTTCGCGAATTTCAACGAAAATGGAAAATAGTGCATTTCAATGGTTAAGAAGTGGATTACTGATTGCAGAGCTACTGTGTACTCAAAAAGATTTAGGGTTGGAAAAGGAAATGCAATCTTCTTAATGTTGTCCCTTTCCGTTCAATGTTTATACCCTTGCAAAGGGTATTATAATTTTGTCCAGAAGCTTGCAACGCATAGAAATATTCATTTCCGACCCCATAAACTATATATATTCTTGATCACGGGCGACGAGCTGACTCAATTGAGCTTTGTCCGTACGGCTATCTGTTTCTCTCTCAGTTTTTAAGCTACCGAGCTGAAATTTTGCACAGAGTTTTCTTTATACTGCACATTGCTAATCGGGTGGTTTGGTATAAACGCTTGCATTTCGAATTAAAACTGCTTGCCTTTATATGTGAAGTGTCACAAATATGCCCGGCTACTAGATTAGATGACAAAAGTTGGGCGATTTGAAACTGACTGCTCAAGGCCAAGTACATTTAATGCGTACGGTTTTACCGACCTATGATCTAGTAGCCGACCTTATTCTTATTATTTCACATATAAAGTTCTCATAACTTAGTTCTCAAGCAATCGTTTGTACGAAAATCTCTAGAGATTTCTGGAACACATCCGAATAGGTCGGAACCGACCGGATCGGTTCCATTCGGAACCATTGGTCGAAAAATAGGTCTTGGTGAGAAAATCATTTTTGTTTTCAAGTTTACCGTTCTTAAACTCGTTTCTTTCCGGATGACTATATCTTATGGCTGCCATAGAACGGATCGGTTTAGAAAATGTGTCTTAGTGAGAAAAACTTTTTTGTTTTACAATGTTAACGTTCTCAAACTCGCTGATTATTATTTTTAAATGCTTTCATACAGATGCGCAAAACAGATGCGCAAAATTTGTTCGAAATCGGATGACTATATCTTATGGCTGCCTTAGGACCGACCGGTCAGAAACTGGGTCTTAGTAAACAAAACTTGTTTGTTTTCAATTTTAGGGTCCCTAAACTCGCTGATTATAAATTTTATATGCTTTCCAACAGATACACAAAATTTACTGATGACCGAAATCTGATGACGATAAGTACGTCAGATATTTCAAAACTCAGCATTTGTACTGGTATAGAAACTTCGGTACAGACGAAGCTAGCTTATCCTTCTTGTTTTATTCAATCCCCATCCTGACCTCAAATAGTTTCTGGAAATGTTAACCGCTTGCGATCTGTTGAGGTTGTCGCCTTGAAATTTTTCTAAAGATGATAGAATTAGCCTTAATATTAGTTGGATTATCTGTTAACTCTGTTTGTAACTCTATTTGCTAAAGTTTAAACAACGAAGTTAACCCTTTCGCAAACAAAACACAACTCATAGGAAGCGCATCTTATTTGTTTTCATTTCAAGAAAACTATCGCTGAGAGTCATGAAATAGTCTTGGTTGCATATGGAAATGAATCTCAATCAATATCAACCTACAAGTTTTAGTTTCGACGCTTTAAAAGTAGTGAAAACAAGAAACTTGTAGGACATCAATCTGGTAGGATCAGCTTGACCAACGAATCCACTACAGGAGCTCTATTAACAGCATTTGTGAATATTGAGCCATGCCTTAAGCGAAATACGACCACAGAATCAGGAAAGGTTAATTTATAAATCTATTAAAGACCTCAATTGGGATGTTGTGGCCCACCCGCTACTTTCACCAGATATTGCTCTCGCATCAGTATACCACTTGTTTCGCTCTAGAACAGCGATGGTCACCAGTACCCCCTGGGGGGCGAAGACATTTCGCTATTTACACATATACGAGCCGAACGCATGCCGAAGTTGGGGAGAAGAGAGCAAAAAGCCTTTCACTCGCTGGCTAGCCTTTGGTGCGGTCAGCTCGAGGCAAATTCACGGCCCTTTATTTTCAAAAACCAACACACTCTCACTTTTTGGCCTCGCTCTCGTTGGCCAACGCTGCTCTAGAACTCATTTTCAGGCCAATCAGGTCATATCTCTTCTTAGGAAGAAGAATTTACAAAAATTGAGTACATTTGTGGATCAAGATATTTTACACATGGAATAGTTATGCTGCCTGAAAAATATTGAAAAGTAGTAGATAACATTGCATTAAAATCTTAAAATTATAAAAAAAAAACCTCGATACTTATTTCTAGCAAGGCTTTAAACCGGTCCTTAACCAAACTCCGTTGGGACCTAAAATGGACCATGAACCGAACTTTCTAAATATATGACCACTAGAACCTTACCCCCAACTATTTGGATAAAGTTGGTGCACAAAATGACTTATGTAAGTCACTTTTACAAGAACTAAGCATAAAAAGTATAGATTTCAAGCATATATCTTCGTGGATTTAAGTAGAATATACTAATGTTGAAAGCAGGGGACGGACAACGGCGCCTTAGCTCAGTCGACTGTCAGGCATTAAGAAAGACCTGGCATCAAAATCAAACTTAACAATGTAAGCAGTTGGCACTTTGCCGCTCAGCAAGCAACAAGTGCAGTGGTCGAGTGGACAATACATGCGCTTAGAAAACGTTTAGATCGTGGGATCAAGTCCCCGTAGGAGCATAGTTTTTAAACCCTTGTAGAGGGCCTCTACAAGGTCTGTCCGTCTGTTTCTATGCGATCTTCTGCGTCAGTTTTAAAGCTATCATAACCAAACTTTGCACGAAGTCTTTTGATACAAAAACGCTGCACATTTGTTGGAACCGGCCGGATCGAATGACTACAGCATATAGCTGCCATAGGAACTATCGGTCGAAAAAGTAGTTTAAGTAAGAAACAACTTTTTTGTCTTCAGCGCAAACGTACTCAAACCTCGTATTTATAAGTTTTCTATGCTTTCACACAATTCCACCAAGTTTGACAAAAATCGGAAAACTATATAGTACTGCTGCCATACAAAAGTTAAGTCTGGAAAAAAGTCTTAGTAGGAAAAAACTTTTTTGTTTTCAATGCTAGCGCTCTCAAACTTGTTACTGATCAATATTTATATATGCTACCACACAATACTAACAATGTTTGACCCAAATCGGATGACTATAGAATATAGCTGCCATAGAAACTATCGGTCGAAAAAGTAGTTTAAGTAAGAAACAACTTTTTTGTCTTCAGCGCAAACGTCCTCAAACCTCGTATTTATACGTTTTCTATGCTTTCACATAATTCCATTAAGTTTTATTAAAATCGGAAAACTATATAGTGCAGCTGCCATACAAATGTAAGGTCTGAAAAAAAGTCTTAGTAGAAAAAACCTTTTTGTTTTCAATGCTATCGCTCTCAAACTTGTTACTGATCAGTACTATATGCTACCACACAATTCTGCCAATGTTTGATTCAAATCGGATGACTATAGAATATAGCTGCCATGGGAACTATAGGTCGAAAACAGTAGTTTTACTGAAAAAAACTTTTTTGTTTTCAATGGTAGCATCTTTTTACTTTCCAGCTATTAATATTATAGGGTTCCACACAATTTTGGGGAGTTTGGTCAAAATCTGATGAATATATCGTATAGCTGTCATATAACAAACTGGTAAGTAAAAATATTTCTTGTGGTTCTTGTTGTTTCACAAATATTTTCTTCATTTATATTGGTGTCTACGCGGCCGTAAGCTGATTCTGCGCACCTCCGTGTTATACCTTGATTTGAAGCAATTGGTTCAGTTTCTGCCGATCATCGGATATAGTGTTTGGTAACCGATTTGGTTAGCTTAATACATGCTGATCCCAATTATCTAACTTATCAACTTTCCTCAAGCATTTCTCCATGGATAATTCTAGCGTAAAGCCCAGTGGCTGATTACACTCTAATCGTTTCCAAATTTTAAATAACATTGTTTTAGCTTTACATTCTTAAAACAATCCCAACTGTTTCAAATTAGTGAAAATCCAAGCTCACCCGCAAAACACTTTCCAGCAAATCCTTCTGGTTTGGCCAAACACACAAAACTTGGTGTTGAAGTTTTGTTGTTTTTGTGTGGGTTTCTCGTTGTGTTTAACTTTAGTTTTTTGTTTTTTTTTTTTTGTTTTAGTTTCCAGCCTGCAATGCACGACAAATTAACACCAAGAGAGAAAAGTAAAATAACAAATGAAATGCCTTTCGTTATCCTTTAGCCAGCTCCAGCCACGCCCGCGGCTAAGGATAACAAAAACAAAACAAAAAAAACAATAAAACACAAAAAACAAAACTAAAACTTCTGGCACTTGTTTTTCCGTGTGATTTTTTTCAAAATGCCACTCGTATGGCGGGGGCCAAAAGTTTTGCGGTGTCTGGCTTATGGGTGACGACCCACGCCACACACACACACACACACACACACACACAAAGAGAAGCAACACGGCGTTTCTGTGGGGATGGGGGGATGGGGACGGGGGTTGGGGGATTGTGTATGTCTCTTTTCATCAACACTCCATTTAAATTTTTTCCACTTTTTCAACTGTTTGCCAAAAACAATTTTCCACATTTTGTGTATAAAATTTTTCCAACCCCCTTTTCTCCGTCTGAATTTTTGAGGCCTACGAAACTGACCCGTCGGGTGGATTTGGTTGACTATAAACTAACGAAATGTCCGCGTAGGTTGAGGCGTGACACAATGCTCCGCACTCGCGTACGTCTTTCAACAAACTGGCAAAATTCACAATTGAACTTTGCTTGGTTGTTACAACAACCATAAGGTGGGCAGTCGAAAGCTCGCTCTCAAGCTTCGCCCACCCAAAAATGGCAACCAACGTTTCCAATCACCCCCCTTTTATGGCGCATGCTCAAAAGTGAAGCTCAAAAGCTTTCAATGCTGGACTTGAAGGGGTGGTTGGGTGGGGGGGTGGGTGTTTGGTTGGGTTATGCTCTGGGCAGGGTAGTTTTTGTTGTGCCGCATTGTTGTTGTAATAATGCAACAGCAGCAGCAGCAGCAGGCGGCCTGTTTTTAGCTACGAGGAATGTGCATTTGTTTGTTGTTGTTGTGGCTGCTGTTGCTACTGCAAATTGCCTTGTAGCATTTAAGTCGAATTATGAAAACTCTTCTTTGCATGCGTGTGTGTGTTTGTGTGTGTGTGTGAGTGTGTTTGTGGGTGGCCAGTGCAGTGCCACCCTTTCCCTACCCTTCCCCTTGACATGCGAAAATGCGCTTGAGGGAATAGCAGGAATATACGCCTGCATTTTAATTAATATTGATTGTGAGTGTTATTTTTTTTGTTTTTTTTTTTGGGGATGCAGAGAGGTGGAACGGTCGGGGTGGGGAAAACTCTCGCAGGTGTGTGTTTTTAATTTAGTTAAAAATTTGTGTACAATAACCCTTGAATGGAACTTTTTACCCCTCAATGGTTATGGTAAAATAATGGAAATTGGACTAAATGCAATCAAACGATGCGTTGTAATTGAAGGGATCTTAAAGGTCCCTTCAAGAAAGCTTGTTAATTCGCCAAACAGAGCTGAAAATCATCCTTAGATTTTGAAGAAGTTTCACAAAGCGGGTGTTGGAATTATTCAAACGTGTAAAACGTCTGTTTTAAGAGAGGTTTCCAGTGTTTGCCAACTTTTGCCGAGATATAAAATTCGGTTTTCGGCGGGGAGGAAAAAATAAATGTATTTTTCGACAAAAAATGCTGGAAAAAAAACGCATGACTTTTCTAATTTCACTAGTTTACAGCCAAAAAGACCCATTTCTACTGAACCTATTTTTAAGTGTAGTTTGGATATGATATTTTTTCATTTTTTCGGTAGTTGCACTTACATTTTAAGCCATATCTAACTATATAATCGTCAGATGAAGTCAAGCAAGATATTAATCGAAAGGTAATTGAATTGTCAATAATCTCACAAAACACTATTTTCAAATCGGTTTAATAGTTTGAATACAATATTAAAAAATATTTCAAAAAAATCAATTTATTGCTTGAAAACGCAATAAATTTCGTTTCCAAACGCCTAGGAAAAATATTATAAAAATTCAGAAAAAACTATTTTTATTTTTTCTACTTAAGAAACGCACTTCTGCAAAGAAAATAAGATATCGATGAACAAAATCAATAAATATATACAGGAGCTGTGAGCAATTGAGTGCTGAAAAAAGTGGTGTCTGAGATTTTTTAAAAAAAAATTTTATTTGCTTAGACTTTTGTTCTATTCCAGAATTTTTTTCTGATCTGGCTATTCTCCCATTTCTTATGTTGACCAAAAGACGAAGAAAATAGAAAAAAAACATTTTCTAAACACTTAAAATACTCAAATTTGACAGTTAGTTCTTTCACTTAAATTGATCCAGCTATACATATTTATTCATAGATTTTCCTCATCAATAACTTATTACATTTGTAGAAGTGCGATTCTTAAGTCAAAAGAATAAAAATATTTTTTTTTGATTTTTTTATATTTTTCCTAGGCAATTAAAAATGCAATTTCTTGCATTTTCGAGCAAAAAATCGTTTTTTTTTTTATTTTTGGTCATTGTATTCAAACTTCTAAGCCGATTTGAAAACAGTGCTCTACGTTATTATTGACAATTTAATGACCTTTCGATTCATATCTTTCTTGACACCATCTGACGATTATGAATTGAGATATGGCATAAATGGTAAGTGCACCTACCGAAAAACGGATTGCATTTTTGAAATCGATTTTTGAGATCACCAATCCAAACTACACTTAAAAATAGTTTCAGTAGAAATGGATCATTTAATTTTTATTTTTTTGTAAACTAGTGTTATTGGTCAGAATCTATATAATGTAATGCTCAGCTGTTTTTCAAAACTACAACTTAATCGGTCAAGGTTTAGGTACATTTTTTACATTATCAAAATTTTTCACACCTGGTGTTATCTTTATTGCACCTGAAATCCATAAAAATTTGTGTAGGGTTCCAAATTTTTATTAAACTTATTTTTTTAGTTGTTTCCAAAGTTCTACCAAGTTTCGAGCCATCATTTAGGTATAGCTCCCATACAAAATCAATATTTTTTCATACTTTTTATGGAAAAATTCGAATTTTTAGTAAAAATATTTTAAAACCATTATTTTTATTTGTGTAATTCTCATATTTTCATATTTTCATATTTCTATCAAGTTAAACGCCAATCGGACATCATTTAGATATAGCTGCCATACAAAAATTAAATTTTTTTCTTACATTTTCGAGAAAAATCTAAAAATGAAGAAGTTCGTTATGCAGCATGCATGTTTCGACGATTACACAGAGCGGACGAGGCGTGAGCGGTTCTTCCCTTGCGAAATTGATTTTAATCAGGGCTGCAAACCGGTTTTGAACCGAACCGGTTCGAGCCCGGAATTCCGGCTTTTTTTGTACTGTGAACCAAATAAATGTCTTCGATTTGTTAGTTTCTCCTTTTCGCACTCCCAATGGTTGTTAACATACTTACATACATATATATACATATGTAAAACAATTTAAATACGTGAAGAATCAGAGCGTGCTATTCTATGTAGTACTTCTTTGCCTGCGTATGTACATATGTATACATTCATACTAATGCGTAGTTTATATTACATACACATAGATCGCAGTACTTCCAGTCAGAGATATTAATTTGAAATGTACTACAAATTGAATGTAAACACCTTTGTACACCGCACAATGTATTGGACGTTTTAATTTTCATCTTATACATATACATATGCGCCAATCTAAGCAACTCGGTGCATGCTACTGCAGAAACATGTCAGCCGAATACAAACAGAAGTGTGTGCCGCACGCAGCGTTGCCAATTTAGCTATTTTTCCCACCAGATATAGATATTTTGTAAGCTCGAAAGCCGGAATCTATTCAGTTTTGCCGGAGCCAGCAATTCTAACTAATTATTTGACATTGTTTAGCTATTTTAAATTAATCTCTGTTAGCATTTTTAACAGTCTGTATTTTGTGGGAAAAATAGCTAAATTGAATATTGGCCGCAAAGAAGAATCGAAACAGAAAGAGACACAGAGCACACAAGTCAGAACAATAAAAACGCACATTTCATTTCGTTTGAGAAGTTTTGACTTTGAAGGAGGCAATGACGACAAATTTAATAATTACGAAATTTACATACAATGTAAGCACTGATAAATCAGAATGTCACGAATGCAAACTAAATATGATCGACGGGCATGTAGCAAATTTAATGCGGCACCTTGAAAAAGAAGACAAAGGAATTTTTTATCAAATCAGTGTTCAAAAAAGTTTCAAGTGAGGCGAATAAACACCAATCGATGCTCAATTTTGTGAGTGAAAGACTGATTAAATTGCATACGAGAAAGCATAATCAAGATTTATACACTAGCAATGAAGGAAATCCATATCCAGCAAACGAGCACCAATTTTACGGCAATTATAATCTACGTCTTACAATGTATTTATGCGTCAGGTGTATACCTATTCTATTGTAATTTTGTATATATTAGGAAAAATGTGCAACGAACCAAGGTTCGAACCAAAACCAAAGCTCAGAAACCTCGAACCTCAAATTTCCGAACCTTAACCGTTGGTAAATTTTGGAGGAGGTTTCGAAAAAATTTTTGGGTTTGCAGCCCTGATTTTAATACCTTTCGAACATCACGTTGCATACGTTACAATGACGATACGAGCCGTGTGCGAACGGCCTAAGACGTACACAAACAAACCTTGACTGTTTTCACATAAGTCACATTTTCTCGAGTTGGGTCTCGATCGGTGTCGGCTAATAATATTTTCTTTAAAGGGGACATATTAGACTGTAAAATGAAGCAATAAATATTTTAAAGACTTTTGAAGACAACTTTTGCCAGCCTCGGAAAGTTTAAACATAGGTGTAAAATAGATACCTGCGGCAAAAGCAATTGTTCACAAACTACAACTTCGATTTTGAAATGTTTTATATAAAATATAAATATAATAAAAAGAGAAATAGTACACCTATCCAACACGTTTTTAACAACTTTAAAATGCTCACTATAGCCGGAGATATAATAAGTCAAACTTAATTGATGAACCAAAATTTTTGCATTTTTCGGATTGCGAACAATTGACTATGTTTAGGCGGCTGTAACATTTATATTCGTAAACAAATCAAAGCAATATTTTGGCTACCTTAATTTGTGTATTTAAACTGTCGATTTATCAAAAAAAAAAAGTTTAACTTTTCAACAAAAACGAAATTAGGGTTTTGTCCAAGGCGGGGCGCGGCCAGTGTTTGCCAACTTTTGCCGAGAACAAAAAATCCATTTTCGGCGGAGAGGAAAAAAAAGGTGTATATTTCGACAAAAAATGCTGGAAAAAAAACGCATGGCTTTTCTAATTATTTATGCAATGATATATTTAAAATATATTAAATAAATCATCAGAATGAAGAAGTTTTTCGTCCTAAAAGCTTAAAGTAACTAAGTAGGAAGGACCTTAAAACCAACGCAGCATTTCGCATGTCGGCGTAACTGGTATCTGTATCTTAATTTCAGTTTCACTGAGTTTTGATTGCACAATATTAACCTGACTGAAGGCACGCTCAATTTTAGCGATTTTTGTCATAAGAACAACATCTGAATTCTAAACGAGACTAACTTAAAAAGTCTTTGATTACCTCCGGAGTCCTTGGAAGCGATTACTTTACTCTAAAACTTTAGATTCATCGTTGTTCTCCCATTTTCCTAAATGTATATCATTATATTGATCCTTCATTTTCCAATATCTTTTACGAAAAATACTTCCAAAATGGTAACAATTGTATTTTCGTGCCGTAGAATGTTGTCAACCGAAAATATGTCAATTTGTTGAGGAATGCTAAGATTGAAATCAATTAAATTGTTTAGGTTAGGTTAGGTTAGGTTGCGATGGCTGAGAGCGACAAGCCGCTCTCCCACTTGGGGCACTTTAGGCCCACTTAATCCATTTTTTAATACCCTTGTTCCACTGGCACAATCTAGAGATCATCCGCTGGATGATCTAAATGACCTCATTCTTTCTGTGTATTTACTCATAAGAGATAAATGTCCATTCGGTTGATCATCCGCGACGGATGATCAAGTCACTGTCATGGATGATCTAGCTACTGTCACGACATATAGCTATTTTCCGCTAAAGGGCTAGATTTTCTATCGATATACTATCGAAGTTGCCAATCGTCACTAATAGGAACAGCTACTCTGTCAATGACGTTGCCATGGCCGGAGAGTGTTCTAGTTCAGTCGGTGGGGGCTTAGAACAATGGGGAGAAGTGTGTGGACCCTTTTAATTGAAAACCGACTACGCCCATGAGTTGTACATGGCAAGTTGTTCCATTGTTTGTTTTAGAATGTTAAAATGAAGTAACATTTCTAATGTATGAATCCTGCAAACTACATTTATCGTGCTGGGACTACCTGGAGGGCATGCTGCTTGACATGTGGATGGCGAATATCTATGCTGTTGCCACCTATACACAGTTTTTTTTTCTTTCCTTGTTTTGGCATAAGCTCTAGTTGAGATAGCGTCTCCAAATTTTGTTTTTACCCATATTTTGGACCCCAAGGACGGCTAGCAAAGATTAATTAAATTTAGACCAATATTTTATATAGCTGCCATATAACCGATCTGGTAGATTTGTGCCTTACATCAAGCCAATAAGCCTCAGGACAAGCCAAAGTTGACTGCACATTTGCATTTCAATTCAGTTAGTTGCAGGTTGCTTGCCCTCCAACCCTCCCATTTCTCCCTTGTTTGCATAGCTTGAACTGAATTTTTACCCCATCTCTTGTTTTCACGCTTTTCGAGCAGTTCGAGCTTTAAGTGTGATTCGTTGTTGCGCTTGACAGCGCGGTAAAATGAGCACGTGTCAGTGCAAGGCCATAAAGGAAACACCCTGAATGAAGATTTGAATGAAATTCAGCCAAACGGCCGAACATTTGAATTTGTGCACTTATCGACCTATCGATTAATATCGCGCTTGCAGTGTGACCGTTGCCCATAAATTTCCCTGCCTGAAAATTTCCCAGACATATTTTAACTTTTATTCATTTAATGAAATAAACTAATTTCGTTTTCACGTTATGCCAATAAAATTGTTATTACCCTGGCATTTCCCTTCTAAAAATTAGTGGGAAAAGCAAATTACGCATTTTTTGAGTGTGGTCACCCTTATTTAAAATGAAAATATATCGCGCATGGTCGTACTAATACCAAAAATGTATCGAGGATGGTCGCACTAATACCAAAAATATATCGAGCATGGTCTCACTAATACCAAAAATATATCGAGCATGGTCTCACTAACCACAACTAGAGGTTAAGGTTTTTTTTTAGTGCAAAAACCAAAAGGAAAATGGGCAAACGGCGAACGCAATCTCTGATTGATTCCAATTCAAGCGATAGTGACAGCGAGTCGGACACCAATTTGGAATCGGTGAGTAAATCCGCCATAAAACATCTTGCCCCGCTGTTCCCCTTACCCTTCCTCACACCTTCGCATCGCTTTGTTCACTTTCACGCAAAAATCAATGGAAAATTGTCTAACTTTTCTTGACTAATCCAGGACCTCCTGTCGTTGGCCAAGAAGCGCAAGAAGCCACCGCCAGCCCAGAAGGCCAGCTCCAAATCGGACTCCGATTCGGATTGGGCCAACAACAAGGCAGGCGCTCCAGCCTCCAAGAAGAAGAAGCGTACGAAGAAGGCCAGCCGCGATTCCAGTTCATCCGAGTCCAATTGGGATGATGATAGTCAAGATGAGGTGCCGCAGCCAGCACCACCACCACAAATACCAGCAGCGGCAGCGATCGAGAAGAAGCCCGAGGAGAAGAGCAAGGGGGAGAGTGAACATGAGGAGGGAGAAGTCTCAGACAGCGATTCCGACAATGACAAATCAAAATCGAATTCCTCCTCTGACTCGGACTCGTCTAATTCGTCATCTTCAAGTTCCGATTCCGAATTCGATGATGGCTATGATGATGACCTAATGGGCGATGAAGAGGATCGTAAGCGTCTGAATGGCTTATCGGAAAAGGAACGCGAAACGGAGATCTTCAAGCGCATCGAACAGCGGGACATCATGCGCACGCGCTGGGAGATTGAACGTAAACTGAAACTGGCTCGACGTGGCGAAAAGAATGAAAAGACCAAGACAAAAGAGGAACGTGCCAAAAACAAAAAGAAGAAGGAAAAGAAAGCCAAGAAAGTGAAGGAACAACCCACGGTTATGCCGCCCACAACGAACTCGACTCTCAATGAAATGGAAACAAAAACTGTTGGCGTGGAGGGCAGTAGGAAGAGTAGTCCATCGCCTGGCCGGGACGCGCCATCAACATCGAGCGGACTGTCGGCCAGCAATAATGATAGAGATTCCGAGGAGCCCTCTTCGTCGGGTGTGAATGACTATTTCGATCACAAAGAGCGTTCCAAGGAGCGCAAAAAGAATGTGGAGGCGAATAAGACGGATGACAAGCGCAGCAATGCCATGGCCATGCTGAAGGCCAAACGCGAGGGCAAGGCCAAGAGGGGTAGGTAAAAGCAAGCATTTATATATCTCCAGTTCTTATCCATTTATTTCCAATTTCACAGAGGAGGAGGAAGCCAAACGACAAGCAGAACGAGAGCGGGATGAAGACAAGGAGGAACTCGAAAGCGTTTCCGGCTGCAAATCGGCGGTAAAACTGAAAGCCTCCGAAATCTATTCCGATGACTCGGGCAGCAGTGACTGGGATGAGGAGGAGAAACCGTCGGGCAAACGTTCACGTTCCATCAGCAGCAAAGCCTCCAGCGAATCCGAAGACGACGAGAAGACCAGCAAATCGCCCGTATTCATTGCCAATCGTGAGGATCTTAACAAACTACGCTTGTCACGCTTCAAAATGGAACGTTTCGTGAACTTGCCCATTTTCGAGGCCACCGTCTTGAATTGCTTCGTTAGGATTAGCATAGGCAATAATGGCCAAAAGCCCGTATATATTGTGGCCGAAATAGTTGGCGTTGTGGAGACGGGTAAGATCTATACATTGGGCACAACGCGAACCAATCGCGGCCTGCGGCTCAAGCATGGCACTCAGGAGCGGGTCTTTCGTTTGGAGTTTATTTCCAATCAGGAGTTTACCGAAAATGAGTTCAAAAAATGGTATGAAGTGTGCCAACAGCAACAGGTTCAAATGCCCACCATTGACTTGATAGACATCAAAATGAATGACATTAAGAAGGCCTTGAATTACGAGTTCAAGGACGAAGATGTTGACAAAATTGTCGAGGAAAAGAATCGTTTCCGCAATCGTCCCACAAATTATGCCATGAAGAAGACCTGCCTGATGAAGGAGCGAGATGCGGCCATGCTGAGGGGTGACTATGACATTGCCCAGGATTTGGGTCAGCAAATTGATGAGCTGGAGAGTCGCGCCTCCGAGCTGGACAAGCGAAGATCGCACACATTGAATCTGATATCCTATATCAATGATCGGAATCGAAAACGGAATGTACAGGATGCGGAGAAAGCCATTATGGAGGAGGC
Organism: Lordiphosa magnipectinata; assembly: GCA_037044535.1. Classification (NCBI taxonomy): domain Eukaryota; kingdom Metazoa; phylum Arthropoda; class Insecta; order Diptera; family Drosophilidae; genus Lordiphosa; species Lordiphosa magnipectinata. Next base: position 136,940 of record JBAMBO010003374.1, read on the forward strand.
TAGGGCCAATAAGGGCTTGAAAATTTCCGATCCCTTCACCAGACGCATCACACAGCCGCGCATGGGTTTCAAGGGAGGCAAAAAAGATGAAGAGGAGTTGATAATGGCGCCTTTGCCGCCACCACCGCCTGGGAAAAAGAAGCCCAATGAAGCCAGCAGTTCTAGCAATTCCGCCGCCGCCGCCTCCTCCTCCTCCAGTGCTAGGCCCACAGATGGCAAGGATTTTAGTCTGTACTCGTTGCACGATTTTGATATAGACTTGGATGTGCCTCTGCCAGGTGGGTTATACTTGATTCTGTTTTATCGAAACGCTTGCCAAGTCTTTCTTTCTCCCACCCCCAGTTAATAACTCCAATGCAGTGCCCAAGCCAGCCAGCAAGCCAGCTGAAACCGTCTCCAAGCGTTCCCTCAATTTGGAGGACTACAAAAAGAAACGTGGTCTCATCTAGGGCGCCTTAAATCTAATTAAATATTTGACAAACGCCTTGGCGTTCAATCTGTAGGTTAGTGAAGTTGTCAGATCATGTTAATGCTCCCGGACAACTAACAGAAATTATTTCGTTGCTAAGTTTAATATTATAATTTTAATTTATCAACCATAGCGAAAATTTACACACTCACAACCAGAGATCACAATTCTAATTGTATGCCACCTTTTTTTGTTTGTTCAATTGTTCCTTTTTGCAAAACTTTTCATTAGAATTAGGACGAAAAACAAATTGTATTATCTTACCCGCATATGTGTAGTCCCCCTCCAATTATATCTTGATTTCTTAATTTTATTCATCGCTCAATAAAACAACAAATCGATTGTTCACTCAGGCAGGAGATTCCAGGCTGAAATTTGTATTATAATCCACGGGGTTTGTAATCCAATTCAATTTTTGCTGTATTAAATTTAGACGAAGTTAATCAAATTGTAGCATGAGGGCATAATTAATAAAGAAAACAAATAAAATGTATTACAATAAAATTGGCATGTTTTTTTTTTACTTGAAGGAAATGCCATCAACGCATGAAGAAATGGCTTACTTGTACCGACTTTTTCAAATCGTTTAGCAATTTAAGAACTGTTTTAAGTACAAACTCCGAGACACATTGAAGCATTTTCTCAATTCCACTTCCACGGCAACTTTTCAAAAGTGGAATCGATTCATGTTTTCGGAACACCAAAAGGAAAGGGTTGTTCGTTTTGAAAAGTAATGCTTGTTGGTCGGTGGAATGAATTACGAACTTACAGTTGCTGGATGTACATAAAGTGAATTTTCCTTAATTCTGTCTTCAATTTAGATATTTTTAGTGAAATTTAATTTGCATTCTAGTCTTTAATTGATTTACAAAGATTTTTATTGTTTAAAGTGTCCAGAATTAGGCACTGCCAGCAAAAACGTAGAGTGAAACCTAAAAGTCAGCCTCTGTCATTTCCCACTGTTCCATTTTCGATCGATTCGCTTGGACTTGTGGCTTCTCTCTTGTGTATCTAGTGCGATTCTCAATTTTGCAAAGAGTAAAAAGAACACGAAAACTAAACCGAAGCGGAATTGCTTTGGATTTACTTTTCAAAAAGATGTGGAATTGAGAACAAGCCTGATTAAAAAGGAAATAACTATTAACATCACAACTTAAAAAGTTTTTTTTATCAAATATCAAAATTAGAAAATGTTAGGAACTGTTCGAAATCAGAGTCCATTTTCCTGTAAAAGTTAAATTATTTAATATCGTTATATGGAAGATGACAAGCATATCTATAGTTACTAGATCAGGTGTGAGTAAAACCAATTGCTAAATGCCACGACAAAGAGAAAGAAGCCATCTGATTTAGAAATTTTTGACACTTGCCATACAAACCAGCTCGTAATTCGAAGCATGGTGGATTGTTTATGGTATTTGTAGTTGTTGATTTTAAAGAACTTGTTTAAAACATCCTCTTCAACTGGATCAAGTCATATCTAAGCGATCGATCTCAACGAGTTCTTTTCAAATCTATACTATCCAGCTCCATTAATGTAACATCTGGGCTTCCCCAAGGTAGTTTACTATTTAACATATTCATAAACGATAACCCATAGGTTTTATCCTATTCGCAGGCATTGATGTATGCCGATGATCTAAAACTTTGTTTGTCGTATAATGACCCGGCGTCTCCTCTCCTCCTCCAATCCGATTTAAGCTCTCTTCACACCTGGTGCTTGGTAAATAGGCTTCCTCTGAATCTCAGCAAGTGTAAATGTATGATTTTTAGTCGTATTCAGCCATATGAGTTTGATTATATGATTGAAACCATCCCATTCGAACAATCAATTGATTGATTGATTTGGGTGTACAATTTTTACCCAAGTTATTGGTTAATAGTCATATAGCGGTCATCGCAAACAAGGCAATGGGAGTTCTCGGGTTCGTTAAACGATGGTCCAAGGAATTTAATAACCCCTACGTCATTAAGCTACTGTATGTTTCCCTGGTAAGACCAATCCTTGAATATGGGTCGTGTGTCTGGTCTCCATACTATCAAAAATATCAAGATCAACTGGAATCGGCTCAGAAGCAGTTCTTAATTTTCGCTCTCCGAGTCTTAAACTGGGATCCTTCCACACATCTTCCTCCTTAAGAGGACAGATAACGCTTAATCAACCTGCCTTCTCTTAAGAACCGCAGAACTTGCCATGGTGTCCTTTTTATTCATAAACTCCTGTCAGGAGTAGTCGACTCTATCGCTTTGTTATCTAATATAAGTCTTGATGTCCCACAACGCGTTACTAGAAATTATTATCCTATTTATCTACAGCCTTGCCTAACAAACTTCGCTCATCACGAACCCTTCCGAAACCTTTGTTTAAACTATAACTTGCATTATCATACTCTCTCAACTTACTCCTCCTTGTTTGTAATAAAAGATAATTTATTGTCGTTCCTAAGTAGGCCTTCTTAAAGTTAAACAGAACATTGTTAAACTATAAACTAAATAAATAAATATTTTCCAGGGCTTCAAACCAGTTTTGTATTGTACATGAAACAAGTAACAATACGAAAATGCTCATTTCAAGTACTGAGCCAACATGAAAATCAAATAATCCAGCATCGAGATTAAAGTGAAGCCTCATACTCAGAACGTCAGAAAATTCCTTTCGTCACAGTATCTATCTATCTACCTATCTATCTTCTATTTATGTAGTAGTAGTAGTAGTAGTATTAGTGTTCCTCTTTATTTAAATTTATAAACCGGTAATACATAGATGATGGCTTAGATTCTAAATTTATATCTAAACAAGAAGTTTTTTCGTATATAAAATACTAAAATAAATAAATCGACATGGTTTGAAACCGTCAGTCGATCACTGCCTTCCAAATTCTTCGCTATTCAGTCTAATACACCTGGCTTCCCGGGTCTTCCCCAGATACCAGATCGTTCAACTGCATAACGCGAGATTCGGTTGGCCGTGTTACTCTGTTTTAAAAGTCCCCTTCCAATATTTGTTTTCGATATTTAGTTGCCTGACTTATAAAGTTCCATTAGATTAGATCCATTTAATAGCTGGTGAACTTCGCGCAGATGTAGTCTTGCCTTACCAATATGTAAAATGCTGTATTCCCTCAAGATTGGGCAGTTTCCAATAAAATGGACAGTGACAAAGTTGAGTTTGAGCAATTCACCTCTGGCCATAAAAATTTTGCGAATATGCTCCACTGTAAACGCGTCGTTGAAATAATTTTCTTCACCTAGGTCGTAGTTCAATTCTTTGTATATTAGCCTCTGAGAGCTCCGCTCTGAATCGATCATAAAAGATGATCTATATGAAGCATCCATCTTTTTAAGAATTTCTGTAGCCTATAATTCCTACTCTGAACTTTCTTCGAGGTTAAGTCTTTCGCAGTGAGTGGCTGATAGAAGTTCCCATTCCCGAAAGAACTGCTGACGTCCGTTTAGCAGAAACTGAGCCAATATTTTAGGCAGTCTATTTTCGGGCATGCGAAATACCTTCTGCATATACACTCAGAGAAAAAATAGAGAATTTCGCTCTTGAATCAAGAGCATTCGTTCTCAAAAGTACGGTGAGAGTGAAAATTCTTGATCCAAGAGCGAAATTCTTGATTCAAGAGTGAATTTTTGATCCCGACATTCCTGATTCAAGAGTTTCAGCTCTTGATCCAAGTATGAATAATTATTGATTCAAGAGTTTCGAATAATTCTCAAAATAAAAAAATTAAAAATAAGATTTGGGGTGGGGGGTGGGAGAGACACGACCGACCCGACCTGACCGACGTGTGGTGGTCCGCGTCTCGTCCCCCTCCCCCGGTCCCACGCACCATTATCAAATCAACCACACCAACACCCCCCAACCACCACCACCCACCAAACTTTGTTTTAAACAGTGATTGATTTTGAGATAACCACAGAGATTTTTTTTTTTTTTACTCTTCTGGGACTTGAACACGGTACCTCGAAAGACTGAAACACACACAGGCGACGGGCAGCTTAACGAGGTCAGCTAACTTCCTTAAGCCAGAAGACGCGACGAAATCACACTTATAAATAAACGCTTTCGTACGCATCGCACAACAACAAACTGCGCATGCGCTCTCAGTCTCTGCGCTCTCATTCTCTCAACCAAGGCGTATTTAATAAGGTGGCAGAAGCGTCGACGTCGCCCTCTTTGCTGTTGCCTTACGGTTTCGAAAAATTCATATGTGTGTGTGTATACATGTGTATGCGAGAACAAATTTCTTTGAGTTTATTACTCTCTTGCTCTCGCTCTCTTTCTCTCATTTTTCGTAAGGCAACGCGACGTCGACGCTGCTGCCACCTTATTAAATACGCCTTGCTCTCAACGACCAACTGCGCATGCGCCCTCACTCTCTGCGAGAGCGACTCCAACGCTACTCTCTCAAAGTTAAGTTGCCCTCACCCCCCTTGCCTATAAAAAACCAAATTGAGAACGTTTAGAACGAATTTATCTCGATTCCAAGAGCGAAATTCTTGAAAATTCAAGAGCGACTAATTTTTTTTTCAAGAGCGTTCGTACTCAAATTATTCGTTCTAGTTTTTTCTTAGTGTAGGAGAAGTGCATGTCTACGGTAAATATGTGGAGAGGTGTCAATCCCGTTTCCAGATACACCATTCTGTTTGGATTGTTTCTGGGCAGTCGGAATAGCTTTTTCAGAAAGTATATATTTATGTATATAAATCAAAAAGTCGTGTGTGTTACACCACTTATATCTCAAGGACGGCTTAGCGGATTTTTAAGATATTTGATAAGTGTGATTTTTTTCCGCCCCAAATAGCAGAATAGCAATTAAAAACTCGTAAAAAGACAATCGGTTCAAAAAAATCGCGAAAATTTGCAAAATGTTGTAATTAGTTGAGGCTTTCACCAAGATTTAATAGTTGGCAATTGTCGACCGGTACATAGGACGCTTAGGCCAATCGATCCGAAAAAATTGCTAAATTTGCTAAATTTTATAATAAGTTTGGACTTAGATTGTCGTGAAGATTTAGTTGTTGGAAATTGTCGACGGGTAAATAGGCAGTGTAGGACAATCGGTCAAAAAAATCGCGAAAATTTGCAAAACTGACAGACAGACGGATATGGCTGAAACGACTCGGCTGTTGATGCTTATCAAGAATATATTTTTTTATATATTATATTATATTTATATTTTATATATTATATTTTTCAAATATGTATTTTTAAAAGGCTCGGAGACGCTTCCTTCTGGCTATAACAAACATTTGCACAAACTTAATTTACTCTACCTCTACTAGCTGGCCCAGCGAAGATATCCAAGAAAGATATCTTAGAAAAATATCAAAATGCATAGATCATACTCGAATCGAAATGCAAACAAATATATAAAGAACAAATAACATCTGTCAGATCGATTGGCCGATTTGGATGACTATAGCATAAAGCTGCCAAAGGAAACATCGGTCGAAAAACTAGTTTTAGTGAGAAAAACTTTTTTGTTTTCAAAGCAAACGTCTCCAAACCTTGTACTTATAGGTTTTCTATACTTTTACATAATTCTACCAAGTTTAATGAAAATCGAACAACTACATAGTAAATCTGCTATACAAAAGATATGTCTGAAAATAAGTTTTAGTGAGAAAACCTTTTTTGTTTTCAATGCTATCGGTCCCAAACGTGTTACTGATTAATATTATATGTTTCCACACAATTCTGCCAAGTTTGATTCAAATTGGATGACTATAGCATAAAGCTGCCATAGGAACGATTGGCCAAAAAGGTAGTTCTAGTGAGAACAACTTTTTGATATGTCGTAGGGTACGGTCTAAAAGGGTTAAGTTAAAATTTGTGTCATTGGGAATGGCCGCCATATTGGAAAACGCGAATTGGTATGTAGCTCTGAAACTATTGCTTTTAGAACAAAATTTTCAAAGATAATGCTATATATAATGGCCGTGTTCAGCAGAACGACTTGCTCCCTGATCAAGTATAAATTTTCAATAATCTGCCTACTGAAGTCGAGAGATGCGGCATCATATTAGCCAATTTGAGGTATCATGATACGGGAGCATGTATCAAAGAAATAGTACGCCACTATTTCAGTCAGTGATACTGATCCCTCCAACAGCAGAAACTATTCGATGCACATTTTTTTTTCTGACAGCTGCTCAGGGATCAATTATTCTGCTGAACATGCCCAATAACATTATCTTTCTTCTTGGCCCTAACACAATTTTCTGTGCGGGCAATAGTTTTCAGGTTACGTTTGATCAAAAATGAATTTTTCACTTTTTTCCCATTTTTCTTGTTTTCGGTGAGAGCTACGCACAATTATCGTGTAATATAAATTAAAGAGAGTTAAATTTGCAACAACTTTCAAATATAACATTTAGCTGTGCAACAAAGCGTTACAAAACTATAGCTTCTCAAACTTTAAAGCACCCCGTAGACAATGTCCCGTAAGCTTTCCTTTTGCTTTATATCTAACAAGAAGTAAATGTGTTATATTAAGCTGAGCGGACGAGCTATTCTGCTAAAATTCTGGGAAAGTACGCGTATTTATTCAAATACTACTGGTGAAATGCAAGCTAAAACTAAGCTTGCCAAATACTATTGCATGCAAATGTACGAAAGACTGTGGAAAGTCATGTTGGTTTCGTAAAGCTGGACTTGAGTGCTCGGCTTTTATGCAATTCTTGCAACGGGTCGGGCTGCACAAATGTCCAAAAAATAGTAATCGAAGATGAGATTGCAGATGAAACTTCATAGACTGATTTAGGGAAAGATAACGATGATAAAGAAATTTAGAAATTTATTTAGAAAACAACGAAGCGTCAGACATATTGTCGATACAAACACATAAATGAATCAAAAAATAAATTTCCATCATTTTTATAAACAAACTTTTCATTTGTTATTTGACTTATTGCACAGCTTGGTTTTATCTGCATAAATTCGGGTGATTACAGGCAAGAAACGGAACAATTCAAAGTTTGAGAAGCGATATTTGTGCAACATTTTGGCGTACTGCTAAATGGTCTATATAAAAGTTCTTGCAAATTGTATGCTCTTTAAATTTAAAACCTTAATTTATATATAAATTATACAAGCTGCAAGGGTATATAAACTTCGGTAAAGACGAAGTTAGCTTTAGATTACAATTATACATTTTTTTAAATATAGGATCTTTTAAGTTGTCTGAAGTTAAACCCAAAGCATTTTATATAGTTACTTAAGAACATTTGCAAAAATGATGCTGTACTCAAATATGCAACATTTTCGTTTTAATGATCCTCCCAAGACGTATTCCAGCTCCACCCCTGTTGTGTTGCCTTTTAATTGGTTTGTTTGGTTGTTTGTGCAGCTGTTGGTAAAGCCTAAAGCGATCCCCTTTCGGTTCGCACATTCAATTTAATTAATTCGATAAAATTGTCTTTTAATTGAAAGTGATCGTGTTTTTCGTATGTTCTTGCCAGTTGTAGACACTTTCGGACTTTTGAGTTGGCAAAAGGTCAAGCTGGGTAGATGGGAAATGTATGTACATAATTATTTAATTGATTTCCTGCTTTATAATACACTTCCGTCTAAAATCCAAAAACAAAATATTCTTTTGGCAAACAATTAAATGTCATCCACTTGGTCCGAGTGCATTTCCATACATTTCTCGTGTACTCCAAAACATATTGTTCCCAAATGTGAATGAGCCTGATCCGATCAGAATGCTAAAGTGCAGAGGCGGCGGCTGGTAGGGGGGGAGGGAGAGCAGTCAGCACAATGACATTTTATCTCAAAATATGCAACAGAAGCACGTTCTGTGAAGCGGAGAGTGTAATAGATCAGAGCAGCGGAATCTGTTTTAAAAACTACCGATGCGTGGCCCATGCAAATGTCTGAGTGTGGGAGGCTTTGGAGTGCATCTTACATACATACATATACATACACACACATGTGTGTTCCCTTCAAGGCAAACTAATCAAGCAAGTGGCTTTGGCTTCTCCATTGACGCCTCTGACGGCTCTGCATCTTCCATTGTGTCTGCCCAAAGTCTCTGCTGGGGTGTGCGCTTATTTGTGTGTGTGTGTGCGGGACGCCAACTGTCCAGATCGTTGCTCAGCTCAAGCCATCAGTTCAAAGTTGACTTCGTTACGGATCGGACAGTTATTTTTCAATTGCAAACACGCGACTCAGGGTGAAAGAAGACCGTGAATTAGTTCCGTTTTTAGACATTGAAAATCTCTGCTCGACTCTAATTTAATTTAAATTTATAATGCAATATAATCTCATAATTTGGGTGTTTTGGGGCGTACTGGCATTGGCCAAAGCCCAATTGAATTTCAATAACGATTTGGAAAATAATCAGAAATTTAAAAGTGTACCCACAACAATTAAAACATTTGAAAATGATACAGTGGTCCTACCCTGCTCTCTGGATAGTAAGTCGATGAAAAATTATAAAAATATTTTAATTAATTAACAGCTTCAATGAATCTACCATAATTAAACAAATCTAATAAATATTTAAAATTGCTCAGGCTACCTCAAAACTCTATGCAGTTTGGAATAAATTGGTTACAAATGTGAAAAATTCCACCAAATTTCGTATTTTTTTTTTAAGTCAATATAAATTGTTAAATACTTTTGCCGGTCCTGTTGCCATCAGAAAGAAAGTGCAGAGAAGCTTGTCAAACCCCTTGTGTATTTATATGCCATCAAAGCCCAAAGCAGAGAGAGAAAATTTTGAAAATTCCATCAAGAAGTCTGTGTTAATGCGAAATTAATGAAGACATGATTTCCCAATATTGGAATGAAAATATTTAATTTTATCCAATTGACTTCAAACCCATTTTGGAATCTAAGTTAGTGAAATAATTAGAGATGTTTTTTTTCTAATTTTTGAAAAGGTCGTAAAAAAGGGGTTCAAGGACAATCGTTACTTTTGGGACCATCTAAATGAAATACATGAAGAAATTATTCTGATGGAGAAAACTTTATTTTCGTATTGATCTAAATGAAAATCGGCTTGTAAGCTTTAAGATCCAAATAAATGGGAAAAAAACTCTCCACTTTGGAAAAATCCAGACCCAGTTTTAAGTTGCAGGTCTGGGATCAACCCCAAATATTATTTGTGGGCCAAACAAATTAGAACAAACTGCCAAGCTCTGATTTTCGGAAATATTTTGCGATTTTGAGTCTCAATTTGGTCTAAAACCGATAATAATAAAAAAGCAAAATTGTCTACTGCCCAAAGCAATGCCTTGCAAAAGCAGTACACCAGGCTAGTAATTTGTATATAATTTCAAAGAATATTTTCAACAATACTCATTGCATACTTCGGGGCAGCAACAATATATACAATTTTTTGTGAAAACGTATACATTTACTAAAAATAGTATATCTTCATTGAAAAAAATTGTAGAATTGTTTGGAATATTTTATTTCAAAGTTAAGAAATAGTAATTTACGATAATATTCAAAAAAGACAAAACAAAAGTAATGGTTCCCCATAAAGGGTCCAAATAGGCCTTTTTTGCAACCTTAAGCTGAAATTACTATTAATCTCGACGTGATGGTCCATTTCTGAAAACAGAGTCGTGTTCAGCACACGAAAATCATCTAGCATTTCAATATACTGGAACAAGTCTTATATTGTTGCCTTGTGTAGTTTTTAAATTATGGAAAATTAAGCACAAAAGGTCTGAAAGGGGTTTCTCAGCCTGTAGAAGCTCTAGAGAAAAGCAAGGGACGGGATTCCTGCTTGATTTGAAAAAACCATCAAGCCTGATTTGTTGAATTCGAATGTGGTACAGTTTCTGTTGTATAAAACTGATTGAGTAAATCAGTTTCTAAAGATTAATTTTGAATTCGTCGTACTAAAAATATTTATAAATATAAGGTTTAATACAGATTAAATATTTTTTTTATAAAAAAAGGTAGCATGTACCACATTTGATTTTACGGTGTGGAAAAGCGAAACATGTGTGAAGTGAACCATTTTAAAATCCATCGGACGGGACTGGCCTAATGCGAATTCTTAACTGTCTTAGAGATAAACAAAATCAAATTATATTTAAGTTATTAAGTAAGGGAACAAACGGAAAAGGTCAACTTAGTTTCGAAGCCTAATGAGGTTCACATTTTTACGACTAACGCCGAAGGCTTCGATGGCGTTGAGGGATAAACGCTTGCATCTAAATCAGTCGTTGGATTATTTATTTAGATGTGAATATGTTCACTGAGCTCGAGAGAATAAATACAATATATGTTCTTAGGGTACATTTTGAATAGTCTCCGGTATACGTCTCATTCCCAATGCTTCTTTGCAAGTCATAAGTTTTGCTGGTCCTAGTGCTTGTGTCAATATGTCAGTAGGCATCTCGGTTTTCTATTTGAATATCGCCTTTATTTACCAAGGCTCTAATGAAGTGATAGCGGATGTCAATGTGTTTTGTACGGCTATGAAATTTTGGGTTCCTCGTTAGTTGACCTGCTCCTTGATTATCGTTGTGTCTGGTACTAGTATTTAGTTGTCCCAATAGTTCACTCTAAGAGATGCACCGCTTTTTTAGAGCATCCAGACAACGCCATGTATTCTGCTTCTGTACTTTTCTGCTTTCCCAAGATACTGCTGCGTTTGCTAAAAAAAATATCCGGTAATTGATCTACGATCATCCAAATTTGCAGCCCAATCAGCGTCAGCATAACCAATCAGTAATCATTTTCCGTCGCCTTTAAATATCGACGAACCCGTTTTGCAGCGACCCAGTGTTCTTTGAAGTAGTTTACATTATATTGGCTTAGAATACCGACTGCATGTGAAATGTCAGGACGTGTTGACACTGCTAGCCAATTCAATGCTCCTACCAAATTTTGGTATGTTGTGTTTGACATTTCTTCTTTTTCCTCTTTTGACTTTGGACACATCTCTAAAGTTAGCTTCTCTCCTGGATTGATTGGTGTATTTGCTGCTTGGTGTAAAAATAACTTAAAATTTGCATTCTTTCCTGGTTATGGTGGAATTCTATTCCCAATCAATAGGTTAACTTTCCCAAATCTTTCATCTCGAAAGTATTTGATAATTCCAAAGAACGAAGACCAGCTAATCAAAAATGATAGGCAGCGAGACAACTCACTTAGCCAATGCCCATTCCGAAAACAGTGTAGCTAAATTGCCATATATGGATCCTCATAAATACAGCTAGAAGCAAAAATTGGAATCTTAAGTCAGCTCCCACAAACATTTTTTTTCACATGCGTCATCTATAATATGTATAAATCTTTGATATCAGTTTATGTGTGATGAAACATTGTCTGTTTATTAAGGCTGCAATCCCCAATATTGTAAAGAAAGTTTTGTCAGGTGCTGAGAATCCATCGTTAAACGTGAGGTTCAGTTCGCGGACCGTTTTTCAAAAGCATCGAATTGAAAGCACCGAACTTTGGTTCATAACTCATTGGATCTTTGAAAAATGTACATCTTTTTTGGAAGTTTCGGATTTCGTGCTCTGTCGACTGTTAAGGTCGTAAGAACTTCGTCGAATCTGAATAACAATTGGAAAACTTTACTAAATAAGGCACCGCTTCAAGACTTCACAATTAATTTGAATGTGAAATTTTTGAGAAATTACTTAGCTACGTTCTGAAGTTATGTTTGCTCATAACTATAAACATTTTCTGTATTTTACATCAAGAAGAGTTGGTTGCATTGACAGAACTGTTTCTAGAACCTCTCGATTCCATCTTCAGTAGGCTTCTTTTCTTCTTAAAGAGGATGTCCGGTTCGGAGTAAGGTTAAGAAAGTCATTATTTTGAAGGTTATCAATATATACAAACCGTGCTGGTAGTGGACCTGTTTTGTAGTTTCGGATTTCACACTAAAAAGACAATTAATGGTTAATAAAACAAAACAAAATCAGCATCCGATAAATTATTTGGGATTATGCATAAAACCCATTTCGCCCAGAGAGTTTTATAACATTTTTCGTTCCGCTTTAATCTTAAATTCAATCCCTTCCCATCTCTTTTAACGCTATTATGACACCTTTATGTAGATTTAAATTTAGAAATATCCATCAAAAATTAGAAAGAAAAATGTGTCATCCAAACTATTTCTTCAACTTTTTCGTCTTGCGTCTGTCAATGCGTCTGTCCATCCTCCCTCAACAATTGGCTCTAACAATGACATTTAATTTGATTGTAGGAATATAAAAGGCGCCTTGAATGAAGTCACAAAAAGCAGCTTAAGAAAAATTTGTGCTTGACAATTTAGGTTTATCTGTCAACACAATGAAACGCAGTGAAACGGATTCTATTAATTGACCATTTTACTTATGTACAACGCCAATCAGATTTTCCCCTCTTTACCCTCATAACCAGAAGCTTGTTTGGTTATCAATCAAATATCAATTTCTTCTCCTGCAGCTCCATTTCGCTATGTGCGCTGGAATCGAGATGATGTACTCTTGGTGGATTCTCGACGACCCAAAGATGCGCCCGCTGATTCTGATCGTATAATGCTCTGGTCGAATGGTAGTCTTCAGGTGGCAAATCTTCAGCCCGAAGATACTGGCGACTATTACTGTGAAATAATGTCAATTTACAATACAACATCCATTCAGATGCATGCCATAGAAGTGCAATTTGCACCGAATGTTTTAATAGAACCCAGCGGTTTGACAGAGCAACCGATTGGAGCCATTGTTGAGGTGGCTTGTGCGGTTCGGGGAGTACCACTGCCGGCTATTACATGGCGTTTGAATGGCATCAATTTGGATAAGGATACGAGTACGGGAAATAGGCAGAGTCACACATTTGAGATCAAGTCAAGGAAGATGGCGGGAATGATTGAATGTTTGGCCACAAATGGAGTGGGTCAACCAGCTGTGGCGGGTGTATATTTGCATGTGCTGTGTGAGTACGAATGAAATTTGGTTTGTTTAGTTAAATTTCAATATTTCTTTTCTGCTTTAAAGTCACTCCTGAGCTGACCCTTCCCCAGTCGGTGGTCTATACCAAAGTCGGAGCTCAGGCTCAGCTCGAATGTATGGTTCAATCGGCACCCGCGGCCACTGTTAAATGGTTCCATCATGGTGTACCTATTACCTTGAGCTCTCATATCACCAGTCGTGAGACAGAGATACAAATTAATCACTCCCAGGATCAGTATGTGTCGGATGTCAAGCATATACTAATGATAAAGAAAGTGCGAGATGCGGACATGGGACAGTATGAGTGTCGGGCACATAACAAAATTGGCTTTAAGAGTGCCACCATTGAGTTAACCGGCAGACCCATGCCTTGCGTATTCAAAATAAATCCCGGCACTCAGAGTCCCACTTCGCATTCTTTGGTCTGGCAAACTGAGAGTTTGTTGCCTATAATGGAGTTCAAATTGAAGTTCCGACAAATACCTTCAGGTTTGTATGATATAAAAAAATGTTATAAATTTTGCAAATGTATTTTATTTTTTTTATTTTTTTGAAGGAAACTCCACCAAGCAGATACGCAATTGGACAGAGCTAACCATACCAGCCCAAGTTACCATAGGTAGGTTTTTACGAAATACAGCAGTTATTCTGGCCTTAAATAAACTATGAAATTTCTTTCACAGGTTCCATTTATATCACTTCCTATACTTTGCATGGTCTGCAACCGGCTAGCCTCTTTGAGGTCTCCGTTTTGGCCAGAAACAGTTTTGGTTGGAGCGATAAAAGTGATAAAGTAATGCGCTTTGCCACTGGTGGAGAGAGTAAGTAACTTTTGATATTCTCTTCCTTCACTAACCTTTCCTCTTCCCCCAACAGTTGAGCTGCCCAACTATTCCACCGAGTCGGAGCTTCAGTATGATGTTACCGAAGAGGATTTCGTTAATGAAATCACACAAAGATCACAAATTTTTACCGCCAGCATGATTCATAATGCGGCAGCCTCCATTTGTGGGCAGAGCGCCTTGATCTTTCTTATAGTATTTGTAAAAATATTTTTGAATCCTTAAGTTAAGTTGATGTCTAAACGATTTTGTACTGAAATAAAACCAACTAATTCAAAAATAACCCAAATTTGAAATAGATTTAAAGCTATCAGGGATTCAGATACATCAGAATTGTTCTAAGCTGAAACTAGGGTTTTCAATATCGTATCAATATAATGACATATCTATATTTTTGTTTGACGATTTTTTTATAATCGATATCACTGTGACACATTTTTGAACTCAAAAAAGTTGATAGCGTCGAGACCAAAAAATGCTAAAAGGGTGTGATGGTAGTATAAAAACCCTGTCTTGGTTTGGTCTGATTAGCTGCCGTTTTCTTTTATTGCACTTTGAACTTTTGAGTTTCAGAGTAGGACTAACGATTCCATATCTCGTAAACTGTTTTGAATTTTGCTTTGTAATCTTTAACAAAGTTGTTGCTCTTGGCCTACAAATCATTTCTTTGTAGCAAATCAAAAAAATTACTTCTTCATTCTCAAAATTACAAATGTTGCGCAAAAAAACCAAGTTTTTACCACTTTTCTACAGTTTTTCAACTTCATCTTGAAACCCGTTTCAAATTTGGACAAGTAATACAGCACAAAGCTGTAGCTTAGACCAAAATAAACAAACCGTTAGAACGAACCAACTTCATTTAGTTACTCCTTCATATAGTTATAGGCCCACAAGCACGTACAACTGTCATAAAAACTCGTAAAATCTAACATTTTCGATAAAAAAGTAAAAATTATAAATTTTTTAGTTCCAGTTTATAAGTTATGTTTTCTTACTATTTTCTTGATTTAAAACAAAACAATCGAAATTTTTGACTGTGTCAGCCAATTGGTACCAAAAATTGATATTGATGTTGGTATGTTCCAATCGTTGGTTTATTTAAGTCCAAGCTACGTTTTTTTCCTGCATTGCTTAGTCAAATTCGTTACAGTTTTCAAGACAAAGTTGAAAAATAGTACAAAATGGGGGATAAAATGATGATTTTAAGACATTTTTGTAATTTTTAGTATAAAGATGTGACTTTTTTGACTTGCTACTAGGAATGTTTTTTAAGCTTAGCCAAGAGCAACATTTTCCTCTAAGACGTTAAAGCGAAATTCCAAATAGTTTACGAGATTTGGAGCTACGAGTCCCAAGCAGAAGCTGAAAACTTCAAAGTGCAATAAATAGAAAACGACAGCTAACCAGATCAAACCCAGTGAAGGTTATTGAATCCCCCCTTTGATACCCTTTCAGAATTGTTTGGTCTCGACTCTATCAACTTTTTAGTGTTGCACAGTGTATTATATGACGAAGAGTTTATTTGTGTGGAGTAACTTGTTTTAGTTCTTTCTGATTTTAAAAGGCTTTAAAAGTCGGTATTATGTTAATTATTTAAGGGAAAGCTAGCTGCTCAGTACATATAAAAGAGTTGATACTGTTGATTGGAAATATCTGAGGCTTGATTACTGAAAAAGTCGACTTTTAGTTCAATGTAGCCTATTTTAAATATTACAGGATCAGCTCCATTATATAACATGAAAACAATTTTTAATTGAAGAAATTTTTAAAAATTTTACATGTTTTATTAACCTAATAAAATATAACAATGTGGAAAAATATCAATTGACAGTCAATTAACATTTTAAGAGGTTACGACAGTAAAAAAGAATCTTCTTATTTTTTTTCCATTACTGCACATGAATCAGACACTAAAGATTTCGCATTTCAATTGAATTTCCTGTCCATTTCAGCAACAAAATTTAAGCGTATGACTAAAACTCTTTGGTGAGCAATCATATTTCTCACCTTTCATAGAAAAGTTTGACGTACACGTTATGAATATTAACACTGAAAATAACTAATGGTCTATCTGTTAAGATAAGAGGACTGTTATTTAAATTGAAGCGTTCAGCAAAAAGTCTGACAACATTGTAAACATTGTACTTTCAAGTGGTAGTAATACTTGTAACAAATGGAGTGCAAGTGTTAATATTTTTAAGTTGAAAACTGAAAATGCTGCACTATGTAGACCAATTGTGAATTTGCAACAACACGAATAATGCTATGACTTTTGTTATATATTGCTTCTACTTAGAAGTCAGAATAAGTTGAATTTGGCAGCTATGTGGCAGAGAATATTTTTGAAAATTATATGAAGTCATAATTATAGATAGTTCAGTTCAAGGTACCCAAAATACCGGCACCAAAACGGTTCTTGGGGGGTTTGGTTCTGGACCAGTTTGCAGCCTTAATTTCTGCTTTCTAGTTCTGGAGCTAAAGTCTTATGCCAACATACCTTAACACGAAATCATGAAATTTGACTTTTACCCGCAAATAACTCCACCATATCTGAGTCAGTGTAAGCGGGAGAAGACTTTTATATTATTTTCAACTTTCAGCTAAAGTCCACATGTTAAATCAACGGCAAAACAAAAGATAAGGGCACCCTAGGGCGTCTTTAAAAAAATTATGAATGAATGGAATTTCAGTCCTAAGTGATTCATCAGAAGATTATCCTTCTATTAAACTTTGGCGTTGCCCAAACTTATCACAATTATTTGCCCGAACTCTGCAACCAAGTCGAGTCGATTCAAAAATGATTTATTATGGTTTCGCTAGAAAAACCAATTGAATTCAGAGCCAATGTAAATGAAGGAAGTAATTTTATATTATTCATATTTTTTAGAAAATAGCAGAAAAAAACCCAATTAGACACAAAGAAAACGTCCCAAAAAAGTCGCACCAAAATTTGGCAAAAAATAAAATTTCCGAAAATAGAATACTAAGAAATGTGGAAATTAAAAAAGCAGAAAAGGAAATCCAAAATGTGGAAATACTAAATTAAGCGAAAAATATCATCTCTAAGGAAGAATTTTTTACGGATTTGTCAATAAGATTGTGATTAGCGTTATAAATTTAAGTATATCAGTATTTGTAGCGCTGAGAAGAAATCCCAAATAAACTAAACTAAAGCTAAGGTTATTTAGCCGAATTTGTGTCAAAATTTGGGCAAATTATCCGCACCGAACCATCATCAAAATTGAAGGTGACTGTTTTTCCATAGTGAATTCTTTTTTCGTTTTATTTCTTTGCCTATTTTAAATTTCCAAATTGTGTATTTCCTTATTTTGGATATACTAGTTAAGTGCGAACGAAAAATGGCATTTGGAAGGTGAAGATCTTCAAGTTGTTAAGGCCCATAAATATCTGGGAATATGGATTCACCATGACGCACAATTTAAGAATCACTTAAAAGAAAAGCTGAAGGACGCGAAATGCCTTCTCAGCAATCGAAACTTACCCAGAAGCACTAAGTTCAATAAACTTCGTATATTGTTGATTCTTCTAATTTATATTTCCCATATTAATGATACTTATTTTAGATTTTTTTTTGTAATAATTTCTGAATTTGCATAGTGTACCAAGTTTTCTTTTTTTCTAAAGGTAAACAAGTTTCTTGGCACCTTAACGGCTTAAATCATAACTTAAACTTGACATAATTCTACATACAGGCTTGGCCATATTCGACGGACCCATCTGGCACTGCTATATCTTTTGATAACAATACCGGGTCGACTAATTACATAGCGCGTTTGATGCGTCAGTCCAAGTAGATTTTTACCATGGACAGTACACGCCACGCGAACACTCTTACACTATTGAAATTTACATTAAACAAAACAAGTCAATTGTGAATTTGTGAAAAACCAAATCATCATGACCGATGATGCTCATTTCATGTTGAACGGAACAGTAAACAAACAAAATTTATGTATTTATGCCACTGAAAATACTCAAAATGTTCAAGAGGTACCTCTTCACGATGAAAAAGTCACCGTTTGGTGCGGCGCTTGTGCTTAAACTGTTATTGGGCCTTTCTTTTTCGAAGATGAAGATGTCCAAACGGTTACCGTCAAACAGTAGCGTTATCGCAATATCGCAATTTGATGCAAATTGTTCGTCGAAAGCGTTTGGTGTACTACTGGCTTCTACAAGATTGCGCTTCACCACACACCAGACATTGTTCTCTGGCCGTTTGATGTCAAAAAATTGTGATTTTGACTGTCTTCTTCTTCTTTTGTGGGACTATTTGAAATCAAAAAGCTAACATCATCTAGCCAAGGACCCCGGAAGACCTAAAAAACAATATCCGCCAAGAGATAGCCGCCATTCCGACCGAAATTTTGGCCAAAACCATGGAAAATGCTTCAAAACCATTCAACCATTTACAAGATATCATATCCAAAAACTGATGTAATCAAATCTATTTGAACCAAATTAAATGATTTTTATCACGAACAGAAAAAAATCGTGTTTTTCCTTGATCTTTTTTAAAAAAAACATGGGTCCGTTGAATATGGACAATCTGTATATACGCTTGATTTTTCCAAAATTTGTACATTTTCAGTACAACTAACTCTCTATATTTACAGTTAAACCAAATAATCAAGACTGTAAACCTTATTGTTATCATTCATAGGTACTCTAAAAAGTCTTTCAAAAGTTTTGGAAGCCTTACATTCTACGTACATACCCAGCCAGTATTTAATGAAATTTCTGATCACATTCGAGTCTTTTTCGAGTTCTCTGTCTGATTAAAATATTCATAAATGATACTTTTGTCGAGAGAATATGGTACCCTAGCTGAGACCCTTCTTGAAGAGTCGTTTATAGCCCGTTTTTCAGATCAGTTTCAACTTATATCACAATAAATCACAATTTGACCATATGCATGAGACATTTTCGAGTCTTCTCAAAGGGCTTAAAAGACTCATCAAGGCGATTCTTGTCAATTCCAAATTGACTTTCGCCATATGGATTGGATTTCTAAGGAGCATCTTTGATTATCCATTCAAGCGATTCTTTACTATAAAATTGTTTTTTTCCTGTCATAATATGGAGAAAGTTTTAAAAGATCTTTTGAAATTGACTTAAATGCTTGTTTGAACCCAACCTTTTCTTTGTATAGAGGGGGTTGGGTTCGGGTTTAGGTTCGGGAGCTGAAAGATTTGGTTCATGGTCCCAAAAAACCCGTACCGAACCGGTTGTAAGGGATTCGCTTCCGGAGCGGTTTGCAGTCTTGCAAATAATTTCTCAATCAATCATAAATACCATCCAGAAAATGGAGTAGGGTATACTTTTTTGCCGCAGCATAGGGCTTCTTTCCTTTGGTACATCAATTGACAGTGACATTGTGAGCACACGCAAATGGCAAAGCATTCGCGTCTTGTTTTTGGCCCTTTTCTCTCTCACACTCTGCCGCTGTGACGCTCTCCAAGAAGTCAACTGTTGTTTACCTGCAGCAGCAGCAGCAGCAGCGAAGCAGCTGGCCCCAAGCTCCACTCAAGTCATGCAGAGAAAAAATAGAGAAAGAGAGAGCGAGCCACTCTCCCGCCATGCTCATGTTCCACATTCCATTTTGTCGCTGGTGCTTTTTGGCATCCGCATCCCAGCACGTACTTTTAGTTCTCAACTGAATCGCGTACGGGTATGAAGCTCACATTTCCAGTGCTCCAACTAACTCGCACAGCTCTAGATTTAAGCACTTGAAAAGAAAAATTCAAAAACACAAAAATTAAAATAAAGGCCTCACATAATTTTTGAAAAATTTGCCACCACAAGTGCAAAAGTGTTAACAAAATAGCGTTTTTGAGTGCGGGCACATAAATCAAAAATTAAAAAAAAAAAAAAAAAAAACTTCAATCACCTTTTGTAACGCTTTAGTGACCAAAGGCAGCGGCTCTCCTCCGACATCTTCAACTCTCTGGGCATTTTTTGTTTGTTTCATGGACCAGCAAAACCAGTTTTCTTCCTCAAACATTTTTTTTTGTTTCTGTTCAACTGGCCCTGAGGCCTGCAATGAACTCCACCAACTCCTCCTCCTACTCGTTTTACCTACAAACTTGGTGATTCATAATAAAATGTACAAAATCTGGCAAATGACAGCAGCTGGGTGTCTTCTGCTTTTGGCCTAGGTTGTTGTGTTTTGGCAAGACAAACTGCATCTCTGCGTCTCTCACTTGGCAAAATGTTGACTGCAAAAATTCTATAAATATGCAAATGTACATGTATGTATGGTAAATAGTTGGGAGCTAGAGCCGGCATAGACATAGACTGCGATGTAATAAATAGGGCCAAATGAAAGGGAAGTTGAAACCAATTGGGGGGCCAGCTGCTTGGGCAAAAGGGCAGAGCAAACAAACAACAAATTGTACCATCTTGTTGTTGTTATTTTCAGTAGGAAATGAAGAAAACCCAAAACAAAACTAAAGTTTTTCAATTCAATTTTCAGGCGGTAAAAAAATGCATTTCGTGTTACAGCTGCAAGTGCACTGCTCTGTGTGTGTGTGTGCGTGTGTGTATCTGTGTGTAAACTTGGAGCGCAATGTAAATAAACAAACAAGGCTGAGGCTTTGATTTAAAAGAACCAAACAAAAAGAGAAGAAACCAACAATTTTTGTTAAGAATTTACCAACTTTGCACCTTTGGCCTGTTGCTATTGATAAACACAGTTGGAAATGCTTCGAGTATTTGAGTAGTTTATTTCTGACTGAAAGCTTTTCTAGTTAGATTGTTATATGAAGAGGTGTTAAAAGTAATACATGTGCAATGTACAATGTACATATGTAGAGGTAATGACTTCAGTTCTCTCTCTCCCTCTCCCTCTCTCTCGCTTGCTGATGACACGAAAATGTTCTACCTCACACCTCACACTCTGTTATAATAGTACGACATGTGTACTTATTCTAATGGGTATAGCTTTGTTAAAATAATTACAAATTTGTAGTTTTTTTTATAATTTTTATGGGAAATAATCTAAATGAAGTGAAATGTTTTAAAGTATTTTTAAAAACATTTTCAAATGTTTCAATAATTTGTAATTTGGGAAGTCCATTAGAAGTGAAAGCTTCTCTAGGGGTAGATTTTCCAGACTATTCAGATTTTTTTCCTTAAAAGAGCAGGGCAGTCGCTTAGTAGTCCTCATTACCACAGATACGACAGTAAGTGTTCTTATGCTACCTATGGAGAAGGTTCGAACCCGTTGGAAAGTCTTAGGTTCGGTTCTGGGACCGGTTCCTTACTTATCGAACCTCAGGTTTTGCGATTTCGAAGCTTGGTTCATTGATCCTTAGTTCACTGAGACATTTTTTGGTCAAAAAAACTATGGCATATTTTTGTTGAGAAGGTAGCTTTCAGCTAACAAAGCAATTAAAAACTTTTATTAATACCCGAATGGATGTCATTCGTTATAGTTATCATTCCACAGCTTACAAAACCGCCTGGACCTTAAAGTGAAGACTTGCCTCACTTTCTATGTAAATAAATAAACGGATTTGTTTTGCCATTTAACAACTTGACTTTATTACCTTTTCGAAGCCCTAATAGCCTGTTTGGATATGATTTTGAAATGATGATGCTCTTAATTCAGCAATATAAAATAATTTTTATCCGGTCTAAATATTTTGATTATTTTAGTACACAGAGAAAAAAAGGATAAATTTTATGTTCATATCATTTGGAAGGAAAGTAATATCATATTTTTAAATTGATATTGAATAGTTTCAGAATGATATTAAAAATATAATAATGATAGGTTAAACAAGAAAGAAAGTCGGTTAATGTGGCAGCTCGCATTTGCTCACGAGGTATACGCGCTCATCTCTAAGTTTCTCTCTCTCTCTCACTAAGATTGCCTCTGTTGAACGGAATGCTGTGGTTATGGGTATGGCGGGGGTGAGAGGTGTTACTGGCCGTTTTTTGCTCATAACTTGAGTATTGTTCATCCAATCTTTGTCATTCCTTCAGCAAATCGATAAATTATTTTGTTTACTAGATATCTCTACGTACGAACAATCTATCATCAAAACTGTGGGAGATATGACGTTTTTTCCAAATTGCGGGGGCGTGGCTAAAATTGAAAATAAACTTGATCTGCTTGCAAGTATAAGAAGCTTATGTCCCATACATGTCAAACCTCTATCTTTTACCATCTCTGAGATCTCTTCGTTCATACGAACGGACGGACAAACGGACATGGCTATATCGACTCGGCTGTTGATGCTGATCAAGAATATATGTATATACTTTATAGGGTCGGAGATGATTCCTTCTGGTTGTTACATACTTTTGCGCAAACTTAATATACTCTGTGTACCTTTGGTACAGATTATAGAAATATCGTTTTGAAATTTTTAACATATCAATTTGATATACTTTCATATCGGAGTAAAATTGATTGACTAAAGTTAATCTTTGAACCGAACCTTTTTACAAACAGAGGGTGTCCGGTTCGGGTCTAGGTTCGGGAGGTTGAAAACACAGAAGGTTCGGTTCTCTGGGTTTGCAGCCTTGGTTCATAGTTCATAGTCCTTGTCCTGTTCTTTACTATAGTGTAAGAGTTGGGAAGTTTGTTTTAGCATGTATTTTGACCAAAGAGATCTGAAGATATGACAGTTATTTGTGATTCCAGAACTCACAAAGATGAATAACGGCCATACAAGTAAGTGGTAAGGGAAAATCTCAGTGTGGGCCTTCGATTTTACATATGTGCCGAACAAAATTTTGCACACGCACAGCACACATATGCAAATCGTAAGTCCACATTGCCAATTTCCCCTCAAAATTTCTTGACATTCATTTGTATGACCATTACCCATCTTTGTGAGTTCTAAAGTCTTTGGTTCTGCCCTAATTCTGATTGAGCATAGTAGTTGTTTCATAATGTTCGTTCCATCTTGTGTCGCTGGCAGTGCAGATCCGTTCCTTGCGCAGTCTTCGGCTCCCCCGTTGCCGTTGGAGAGTTATGGGGTGCTGCTTGGTTCAGGGCCGTTACCATGCACACGCTCTAGAATTCAAATGTTTCTTGGTATTTCATCTCAAGTCTAAATCAATTTAGCCTCTTGACAGAGTGCATAGATCTTTGATTGAAAAACGCATCACCATCTTGTTGCACGGAATAAGAGCTGTATCCTGTGCCCTCTTCCTTTTTCGAACCGTAGGTGTAGATTAGTGCCGTCTTGTGCTGGTGAGCATAAAAGTCCACAGACTTACTTCATTTTCTGTGCTCACATATTCACACAGCCATAATTTCGTCTATCTTCTGTATGAAAAGCACGAGTAACTTCGGTCGGAAGTGGCTATAAGCTATGGTGTAGATGAGGAGCTCGTTGCACCAGGACGTTGCTATCAAGGGGCTGCTAGCTTCCCATTTCCTGTTGCTATACTCTGTACCGAAGGTACCTAGAGTATATTAAGTTTGTGCAAAAGTATGTAACAGAGAGAAGGAATCGTTTCCGACCCCATAAAGTATATATATTCTTGATCAGCATTAACAGCCGAGTCGAAATAGCCATGTCCGTCTGTCCGTCCATCCATCCGTCCATCTGTCCGTCTGTCCGTCTATCCGTCTGTCCATCTGTCCATCCGTCCGTCCGTATGAACGAAGAGATCTCAGAGATGGTAAGAGATAGAGGCTCGACATGCATGGGACATATATTTGGTAGACTTGCAGGCAGATCAAGTTTATTTTCAATTTTTTCCACGCCCCCTCCCACCCCCGCAATTTGGAAAAAACTTCATATCGCCTACAGTCTTGAAGATAGATCGTTCGTTCCTTCTAGAGATACCTTGTAAACAAAATTATTTATCGATTTGCTGAGGGAATGATAAAGATCGGATGAACGATACTCAAATTATGGGCAAAAAACGGCCAGTTAACACAACCCACCCCCCCATGAACAACCACAGCATCACATCCTAACGGCTCGACCCAGGCAATCTCAGTACGAGAGAGAAAGAGAGAGAGCGAGAGAGTAATTTAGAGAGCGCACCGCGTTGTGCGCGGGGTGTTAACTGGCCGTTTGACTCCTGAGCAAATGCGAGTGTAAGGGTATAGAGTACGTTATAGTCGGGCTTGAGCCGACTTTAACTTCCGCTCTCGTTTTTAATAGGAAAAATATCCATTCATGAAGATTTGGTAGAATCCCAGTCAAAAATTTCACTTTCTACTGAAATTTCTAGTCTCAATAACTTATGGTAGGGAAATTCAAATATAAGCACGCAGCCATTTCTAGCTATGATGTAAAATCTACAAGTCTGCGGCCATTTTACACATAAAGATGGCGTCTGTTTAAGCATACAAAATACTCTAAATTCTTGTAATTTGTCAAGATATGGGCGATAGTTCCTTGTCTTATTAAGAGTGCGTTTTTATGTCAGTTACCTGCCAGTCTGTTTAGACTGAGTAGAATATATGGAAATTATACGATATATTTCTCTGAACTTAAATGGCCACCTACAACTAGCATATGGCAGGTGCTCACACATGTATGAAAGCAACTGACGCCTAAAAATATATAACAGCCTGTCAGTGTGTGTGAGTATTGCTAACCACTACACTTGAACACATTTATAATTGTCTTCTTTTACTGATTTGCTCATGGTTGAGTGGCTGATCAATGTCTAATTATTATGGCTAATTACAAAGCTGCCTGTGATAATCTTTACGCTTGGTTACAAAAAATTACACAGCAAGCTATACCAAATGAGTGCAAAAAAGAATCCGAAAAGAGAGAAAGTCGCGCAAGTCAATATTTTATAGAATATAGAATAAATATACTAAACGAGCTTAGTTTAAATAAGCTTCATGCTTGAGGGACTTGTGAATTGCCAATAGGCCAAGCCAAGCTTAAGTCATTCCCTTGACTTATATGCTGTTAATTTTAGCACAGAAGCAAGTACACAACCAAAGGTGCACCATTAGGACTCCATGTGCAAGTGAGGATAAAAAAAAAGTCGAAAGTAGCATATACGGCGGAGTAGAGGTCCTTTTCAATATATATAGAAAAAGTGTGAGTGTGTGTAAATGAGTAATTTCGGTGTTCCAGAATGCTCACTCAGTGCGGCCTTCCAACGAATTTGAAAAAAGTTTCTCCTTAACCCTTTCATGCACCAAACTAGCACAGATCTATAGAATTTTTTTGTAATTTCTTTCTAAAGCTGCTTTTGCACTTGTCATATAACTCTAAATAGTCGGTGGTCTAATCAAATAGAGCCTGTTCAAAGAAGGCTAAATTTTTGATATATTTAGAGATATTTGATTTGCTATTACACTATCGTCAGTGAGTCGCTTGAGAGATACATGATGATTATTATATTGCTCTCGAATAACACAATAAATTCAACAGATATTAAATTAAGTCACTCCTGCTAGTTTCAATATGTTGAACCTAAACAAATTTTGGCGTTTACACAGTAAAAAAGCTATTTTTTTGGAAATTTGAAACTAAAATTTAAATTTATTTGAAAACATTTCATTTCAAAACAATCAGCTGGGCTGATATTATCCCAATAATACAATCAACAATAAGTTGCAATTGTTTGATGCTCTAGAAAAGTTCAATAGCAGCAAATAAAACACCAAAAATAACAAGAAAGTACTTTGTACTCAAGTAAAAGCAGCATACAATAATAAGGTAAAAACCTCCAAGTTGTTTTTGAAATAAATTGTTGGACAATATATTTCGTTAGTCCAAAGATATTTGCACTCAAAGTGAAATGTTGTACAGAAACAACAGGTGCATGAAAAGGTTAATTGCATAGCTCGTAAATAACTCTCAACCCTTTTTTCAGTTCGCTCTGCTCATGTCACTGACCGGAAAACCAAATATAAAAGGGGCTTTGGCTTCCCGCAACCGAATGTGTTCTGTTATCGCGCTCACTGTTAAGTGGCTGGGGGTTGACCACACAGCACTGATCGGTCTGACAGCAACCGAATTACGAACTCAGTCAATTGGTCTTAAATTGCGTGCTTCTCGAAGACCAAACTCTCAAAATGTTATTTGAAAAGGTTGCAGACTCAAGAGTTGCGCCAGAGTTTAACAGAGAGAACGAGAGAGCGCATATAGTTCGTCGCATACATTCATATCGTTAGCCGAGCCTAACACACCAATGCATACATACGAAGAACACCTTTTGAATTCGGGAATTAGGCCAAACGGTCCTCAAAAGACCTAAGAGGGAAAAAAATCAAAAATATGTGTTTCTCTCCTCTCACAACCAAATAGAAGCAGAGAGCGTAGTTAGAGGTTATTTTGGTACCTCTTTTCAATGTGGTCGCACGAAAGCTGTCGTTTTCTGACAAAGGCAAACGGGGGACCGATTTTTGCGACCTCTGGTTAATTGTTGCGAACATAATACAGACCGGGGGTTTCAAAGTTAAGCTCCGGAAGGATGCGGATGTCTCCGCATTAGAATGACTTTTTCATGGCTAATTTCTCACGGCGGCCACCAGTGACTATAAAGCTGACGACTGCGTAAAAGCTAAAAACTTTGTTTTTTGAATATTTCAAAGACGAAATTCTAACACTATCACCACGCCCACTACCTTCCTATTGAATTTTGTGAACACTTTCAAAAAACATTGCATACTTTTTGGACTTGCTCAGTGACTAATTTTCTCCATAAAAATGAAACAAAATAATTATTAGAAATTTCTCATCCCACACAAAAGAGCAACCAATAGTCGACTTTGCTATCCAACTTTCATAGTCTTGCCTTAGCCAAAACACGTTCATTTGAAGTATTAAGCAAATGCATCTGCTTGTTGATAGTATATGGGATCGCGATCGTCAGCTAAAGCAAATTTATATACAGCCTCATAAACAAACACATAAAAATCTATATGTAAATTCCTATGTAAACACGTATGCATTTCTTAGTTTTTTTTCGCATTTGCACATTAATTTATTTATATGCATAAACATTTGCATGCTTTTCGTTCAGGCACACCCTGACCCCACCCCTCTTGTCTTAACATCCACTCACCCCCCACCACCCACTTCGACCCACTTTGACCAGCCGGCTGGCATTGAGTCAATCGCCAGAGGGAGAGAGACGGAGCGGAGGGAGAGCTGCAAATTAGCGAATAACAGCAACAACAACGACTACCAAATGGCAATTTTTCGCATACAGATCATAATATCTTTAAGCTACGACGAGATGCGGACAGCAGAGCAATTGCCATGAGAGTGCCTGCCTTGCATAACCAATAAGCCAATGTTTACCATTTAGTCAATCAACAACAACAAAAACACCGCAACATTTTGTCCACAAAAATTCCAAACAGCTGCAACATTTCAGCTACTCAACTTCTGGCAAAAAAAAAAAAAAAAAACAAAATTTCAAAATAATCAAAACTATATGCATTAATTTTCTTTTGGAGTTTCCGGTGGTGATGGCGTTTGCCTTTGCGGCTCCCGTTTCGGGGCCGCAATTTTTTTTGTACCAATTTAATGGCAAATTAATTAAATTTGAATTCTACCAACCAAACATATTAATTGCAGTTAACGACCGGACCCGATCCTACCTCCACCTCCAGATAGCAACCGCGCACCAAATTCCAAAACAAACAAACTACGCAGACTAAATTCAAAATGAGAGATACGACGTGGCTGCTACTCATTTGTCTGTTAATTGGACAATTTTATGGTAAGTTGGTTAAAAATTTGTAGGCATGCACAGTTATTTATTATATATATATGAAAAGGGAGAATTTAGTTGTAATAGATATTATTTTGTAGGGTGCGTACAGCCACAATGTGTGAGTGAACATTTTAGAGCCGGATAAAAACTAACGAGGCGTAAAGCTTTTCACACATGCCATTTCACATCTAAATATTAAAACATAACCCCCTTAGATCCCATGCTAAGGCCTGCCAAAATGTAAAAGATAATATTTCGGCATTTTGAATAAGTTAAATAAAAGTATTTGATAAAAACACATTTTTTTTTTGGCAAGTAATACATAAATTTGTATGAAGTCTTAAGGCAATTAATAGTTTAACAAGTTATATTTAGAAATGCAATGTATTCACTTAAACGTGCTCTAAGACAGTTTAGATACAGATAGTTTTTTGCAATGGGGGGATGAAGTCTAAATTTTAGACATTTTTGTTTTGCTCTGTTCTTCTACGTCTTCGTGCCCTTTAGTTCTGATTTCTAAACTCAATGGGGGATTGATCCCCTTAATCCCTCCCCACCTGCCTATAGAAGAAGAAGAGGAACTCCTCACATAGGCAAATATTGGGAGAGAATATTCTACATATCATATTAAATTTGTAAAACTGGTTTGCTTTTAATAGGTTTCTTGAGTCATTCTATAATCCTAACATTTTAAGTAACTAACATTAGGCTGCACAATTTCACTTTTTCCACTGTATAGAACGATGATTTTCGAGAACTAAACAAGAATCTGTTTTGTAAAAAGCTACTTCACATATTTAAGCTTAGGAATGATGAATATAAGTCTTTCTTTCATAATAAGACCTTTTTTGAGAAACCAGCATTGTTAATTGAATTTTTCATGAAATTACCTTATAGTTCTTCCTTATAGCTTTTAAATAAACAACTCACAATAATTCTACGATTTTCTTAAACAAAGATATGGGCTTTTCCAAACTGACGTGACGTTACGTTTGTACGATAAAATGTTTTAAAAAAATGTGAAAATCTTGGATTCTTAAAAATATTGTTTTATATTTGGGTAGTAATTAAGTAGCACTACAATCAGCAAAAACAATGACACCATAAGGAATTAAAGATATAATCAAAAATAACTGCTAGCGTGACGTTACAAAAAACGGAAGTGGGTTTCGACTTGTTCTAGAAAATTGCAACACTCTGCGCATTGGGCAAGCTTTTAATATCCAAATTTTTTTTAGTAAATTTGAAATAATTCAAGTTTGTTTTCCAGATAACCTTATTCAAAAATTAGTGTGAGTTGGCTGGCTCTAGGTCCGAAAAAAGTTGCGTTTGTTCACAACTTGTAAACAACTTATGCATTGTACCACCAACAAGAGCTGGTTGCCTATACAGAACTGTTTCATCGTTATCCCTAACGACTCTTCAGTAGGCTTTTTGCTGAAGAAAGCATGATTGCCAACTGCCTCTCCATACAATCATTGCTTAGATCAGTTGGGAGCTTATTCAAAAATATTTTCTCAATATTTTTTATTTTCATATGTATCTAACGTGACGTTACCTGACGTTACGTTATTGAAATTTTCTCATTTTATTTATGTTGTTTTTGCTATAATATAAAGTAAAAACTTACAGTTAATTGCAATCACATAGTTTCTTATGATGTGTTCTCCAATATTTTTTAGCTCTTTGTACCCTTAGAAATATTTTAGAGACCAAAAAACAGTGCAATCTAAAGCCATTTTTATTACAGCAAAACGTGTCCAAAAGAGAAAAAATGTCGCTTACGCAACTTTGCATTCGAAAATCTAAAAGAGGGTTATGAATGAATTTAATATGGGCTTAGATAAGTTCAACTTTATTGTTTCCCCATT
This sequence comes from Lordiphosa magnipectinata, assembly GCA_037044535.1. Classification (NCBI taxonomy): domain Eukaryota; kingdom Metazoa; phylum Arthropoda; class Insecta; order Diptera; family Drosophilidae; genus Lordiphosa; species Lordiphosa magnipectinata. Next base: position 166,723 of record JBAMBO010003374.1, read on the forward strand.
TAAATATGAAAAAAAATAGTGTTTTTGAGTACTCTTAATTTTTTGGTCTCGGTGGACTTTTCTGTGGAAATGCCCATATACCATTTTGATTTTTTTTAATCGAACAAATTGGAATAATTGAATAGAATACCTTTGCTTAAAAAAATTTTAGAAATTTTTAATGACATTTATTTTAGAACTGAGTATTAGTTAAAATTTTTCATTGATTTTATGGAAGGGATAAACAAGTTGTAGGTTCCAGAAAATATATGCTAAAAGAGTAAGAAAGTCTGTCAAGCCTGCCGACTGTTATATACTCTGTACCTTCTTTGATAGGAAAGCTTTTTCAACGAATTGGAATGAATAATTTTCCTTTAAGTCAAGGCTGCAAACCTGTAAAATACTGCCAAAGGTTCGGTCCAGCGGATTGAACCCCTTGTAAAGTTTAAGCTCGGTTCGCAAGACCGTCCTTTAAACTTATACAGCCTAAGGTTTTGGTTCGAGTCTTGGTTCATAGATTCTTAGATAGGTGAGGGTCAATATCTTAATATACAGTTATTCAAGTATCACATTCTTTTAAAACGGCTTCTAAAAGTGTCTGATCTTTGAAATTGAAAGTTAGCCTCACTTACCACGTTTGTTGTGTCATTATGCTCTTTACATAAGGTACACTGAGCATATTAAGTTTGTGCAAAAGTATGTAACAGGGAGAAAAAATCATTTCCGACCCCATTAAGTATATATGTATATTCCTGATCAGCATTAATAGCCGAGTCGATATAGCCATGTCCGTCTGTCTGTCCGTCCGTATGAACGAAGAGATCTCAGAAACGTCATATCTCCCTCAGTTTTGAGAAAAGATGGTTCGTTCTTTCTAAAAATAGTTAGTAATTCGCATTATTTATCGATTTGCTGAAGAAATAATAAAGATCGGATGAACGATACTCAAATAAAGACCAAAAGTCAGTTACAATCAAAGGTCAGTACTAAAATAGTTTCAGTAGTGGCGCCATCTATTTGTCTGTACTGGTCAGTTTTTAAAATCAAGTAGTGGGGCCATCTATTGGTCAAGTTATGACCAAAAGAAAGTTGGCTGCCGCAGCGCAGCAGCAGCGCTGCTACTGCAGGTACAGAGTAGTCAAGATTAACCGACTTTCTTACTTGTTAAACTTGACTTATGCTTTATTTCCTTCTCGAAATAGCAATACGCCGATTTTCTATATGATTTCTAAGATGCATCTGAAATTTGTTTCCCAGAGTATGTTAAAAGTAATTGAGTGCAGCCGAACCTCTTTTCATATATTCAGGTTTAGGAGTTTACCAACTTGGAAGGTTTGGACCATGGTCCGGCTTGAGAGATTCAAAAAACCCGAACCGAACCAGTTTTTCGGGGTTCAGTTCAGAATTGGTTTTCAGTCTCGAGTATTTTTGTACTCACGATACAATAAACGCGGTAAATTTAACATGATTTAAAAGCAAAATACTTGATTTGAAATCATCGCTTAACATATCTAATACATAGATGTAAATATAGCACAACAGGAAAATCCCAAATTTTAAAAACAAGTTTATTGTCAAGTCATGTTGGTTCTGTTAAATTTTCAAGACCATTGAGTGCAGATTTCTATACAACTTTACATAGTCAATTTATTTATTTTCTAGCATTATTCTTAGTTTATTCTGTTCTTTCCCTTTTTTTCAATTCTCAAAGTCACGTTTCATTCCCCTCAAAAGCACTTCAACTATCAACAATTTACAGGCATTCACCTAACGTCTCTACTTCACTCAAATAGTATTTGGTTCAATGAATTTACGTAAGTGTCAGCTATAATGAATTACCAAATATGCCATAAATATAAGTATGAGCAACAAAAACAAAAAGCTTCACCTCCATTCAGAACCACGTGCGTTTACCTCACCGTTTTGCCAAAGAGCGTTACAAAAAAAAAAAAGTGTTCCATATGTGAGCGTGTGTAGGTAAATTTAACAAGCATATCTTATCTTTCATAAATTGAACGAGAGAGTGGAGCCCCCATGCGCTTATCTCAAACGTTAAAAGTTAAATTTCATTCGCATCTAGAATTATGGCACAAATGTAGATAACGATAGACATTCCACTTCTCCACACGGAGTAATGTGGAATGATGACATTTTAGTGGGAGGCGAAGTTTTTGGATCCGAAGTAGAAGCTGTGGCGAGGCCATGTGTTCTGGAAAAAACGTCCAATAAGTCAAATAAATATTTGCTATGCACGAAACGTTGTGCGTTGTGCAAAGAATGGCATTTTGAATGTTGAATATTTGCCCAACGCCTGAGGGAAATGGAACGCCTCCTCCATTTAGATAACTCCTATATGCTCCCCAATGGGCCAAAGGCCATATGACAAAGAGCAATATTTTTATTTTTTTTTCAAATTTTTAATTAAAAAAGTACATTCATTCAATGTTTTTTTTTTAGCCAAAAGATAAGGTAAATACAGACGGGAAAACAAATGAAATGAACTTTGCACAACTTGTTATAAAATGGGGGAAAAAATAAAATAGATCAAAGCTTGTTTACTTGTTTATAGTTTTTGAACACAAAATTCATTCAAGCATAAGTCAATAAGAATTTCATCCAGATCATATTTTGATTTCTAATGCATTAAGTGCCTGTGATTTTAAAAATATTTCTAAATAAACTGATTTTCATTTTTCAAATTTTTAAACGAACTTCTCAAATTACGCATACGCCGGCTATGACGCCATGTCTTTTATTTTTGGTCTGTCTAACAAATCATCAATTTGATCAATCAGGGTGCGGCATTTGTTTTGGAAAGTCCCCTTCCTGCCATGTGTTTAATGTTTTGGCTATAAAGTTGTCGATTCAATTGATTTCAATTTAATTTGCCATTTCGATGGGTTTCTTTGCAAAAATTCATTGAATCAAATTAAGTTTGAGTCGGGAGCAGGGTAGTTTCAGAAGTTCAAGTAAATTGAGATTATTGTTGGAAAATTATCTGGGAATACTAATGCTACACACGCTATAAAGATTCTGTATTTTAGTGTGAACAGGTTCAATTTGACATTTTTCGACAAAAACTCAAGCCAAAAAGTTTTTGCCATTCAAAAACAAGTTTCAAAGCACTTTTCAAGCTGAAAAGCGGATACATCAAAAGCAAGCTTTTTGTAGACTATAATTTGTAGCAGCGTCTTTATACTCTGTACCAAAGGTGCACAGAGTATATTAAGGTTGAGCAAAAGTATGTAACAGGGACAACTAATCCATTTCTGACCCTATAAAGTATATTTATTTTTGATCAGCAACAACAGCCAAGACGATATAGCCATTTCCGTCTGTATGAACTCACAGTTATCAGAGATGGTAAGAGATAGAGATTTGACATGCTTTGGACAAATACTTCTTATACTTTCAGGCAGATCAAGATTATTTTCAATTTTTACCACGCCCCCTCCCGCCCCCGGAATTAAAAAAAAACGCCATATCTCCCTCAGTATTAAACATAGATAGTTCGTACCTTTTAGAGACAGTTAGTAATTAGTATTATTTATCGATTTGCAAAAGAAATGATAAAGATCGGTTGAACGATACTCAAGTTATGACCAAAAGTCAGTTCCATCAAAGGTCAGTTTTGAAGTAGTGGCGCCATCTATTGGTCAGTTTTGAAAAGGTCACAGTAGTGGTGCTATCTATTGGTCAGTTTTAAAAATCAAGTAGGGGTAAGCCATCTATTGAACAAGCTATGTCCAAAAGAAAGTTCTCTGCCGCAGCAGCAGAGCTGCAACTGCAGGTACAGAGTATATTACATTCGGGCTTGACCACCTTTCTTACTTGATTACACTTCTGTCGCATATGAGAAGCTCAAAAAATATTCTGAGTATATGAGTAGTCAATCAGAGTTTCTCTTATAAGTTTTTTGACAGCCAACTCACAATGATCTATAAAACAAGTGTAAATACAGCTTTAGCTAAGATACGACGACATATTATATCATTCACACCTGAAAATGGTTGAATATGGTATTTTGCATCTTTTTAAGTCCATGTAAAAGTAGAAGTACACAGAAGTTCCAAATGTTCCTGGAATGAGTAAATTTGTTCTCAATCGGATCATTTTTGCTTTATATCACACCAAACCCGGTTTTCGACAGAGAAAGCGAGTTGGCTCTCTTTTTGATCTCTCTCTTGTTTTTTTTCAACTCAACTTCTTGTCAGCTTAACTAAGTATAAAGCGCCGAAAACAACACAAATTTTGGCGCAAAACGCTGATGTGTGTTAGTGAAATAGGTACACGCATTGCGTTCGTGTGACGCATACACCCATATTTCACAAACACACACATTAGCGTTTGGCGCAAAAATTTGTGTGGTGTATGGGGCGCTTAAGTAGCCCTCTAGATGTGAATCTGCAAAAGTGTGCAATGGACGAATATGCTAGCGCGTCAATCCATACGTTGTTCGTTAAGTGCAGAAGTTATCGATCTCAGTTCAACGTCAAGTCCGAAATATTCTTGAGCGATGTCTCTGAATCCCATATGGTGGAATATGGGAGCGGATGAGAAGCAGCATAGCATATCGAGCTCTTTTAAAATAATAGTTGCCGTCTCCCTATCCCTTCCCCCTTCCAATCCCAAAATGTCCCGTTCCATATTCCTCTCCAAAGTCTCCCAAAATGTGAGGAAATTCGATTAAAACCTTTAAATTCAAATCAAATTTTTTTCCCTAGTTGAGTTTAAAATGTTCTTGAAAACGGAACAATATCAACTCAAATCAAGTTCTTGAAAACGGAACAAAATCAACTCGATTTGAGTTATAAAGTTCTTAAAAAAATTGTTCACAATTGCACTGTTTTTGGTAACGTTTGTGCTCATCTTGATTCCAATGTTCTCGGTTTTTTCCCTCTGTGTATAATCCAAATTACATGAAAGTTGACTTCTCCTGTACCTACCCTCGTACATAAATTCCAAATACCATATAAACAAAATATGGAATTTGCATTTTTATGATCCCTAAACTAAAACCAAAAATCACTATAAAAGATTTCTGCCATTTTATGAATTTCTGTTTTTGGCATTTCCCGTTTGGAGAATATGCCATATTTATTTTTACTCATTTTCCATTGACTCAGCCCAGTATATTTGTTTACAAATTGACCTCATAACTCATGTGTATACTTAAAAGTTTGACCATATGTAGGACAGAATGTCTCTCCATATGTGGGGAGAGAGAGGAGGAAATATTGTGATAATGTCATGAAAAGAAAACAATCATCTTGAACTGATTTCCCGAGCAATGCAATCAATAAGGTAGTCCCCTAGACTGACCTTACTGATACCAAATCTCACTTTGAAAAAGACTGCAAAGAGTTAAGCCTCATCTACACACGAAGGGTGAGTTTGCTTTGATGTATAAAATAGAGCAAAAGTTTATTGCATTTGAAAAGCATTTTGATGCATTCAGATGCTTTGGTATGAGATGAGATCATCAGATTTAAGGTCAGCGCTTGAGTAGACAAGAAGTTGAAGTCAAATTGCGCTGAACAACATTTCAGTCTGACACTTGATCAATTTAATTTAACTGCAATTTTTACTTGTTTCAATAATATAAATTAACAAATATTAACAAAGCTACGACTCCAGCACCCATTAAACCTTTTGGTACCATGGCTAGAGGAGACCAGCCAACAGCTTGGTCAAGTTTTTTAAGAACAGCAAGAAAATGTTAATTATTCCAAGAACACCAGCATCGCGCCGCTGGAATTTTCAAACATCTGGACCATACAGTTGCGCCAACAACGACCAGCTCATGCCAATCATAACAATTTCTTGAGTACTGAAAACTCGTTTCAAGCTAATAAAACTAAACTCCCCAATACATACATCAACTGCAAGAAGGCAACACAGAAAAGGCCGTTGACATATGATATTTTCTAAGAAGATGCCCTATTTTCAAATAAAAAAGCTAAGAATGCTGTGCTTTACAAATTTTTATTAAGCAGACCGAGTATTGAAAAGCGCAAGTGGATGAAGTGCAAGCATTAAATTAATTCATAGATAAATTACACTATTTAACAAAATATACATTTTTCTAGTTCTCAGCTTGAAAACAAATTTTATACATTTTTATACTCTGTACCAAAAATACACAGAGTATGTTAATTTTGTGCAAAAGTATGTATATATGTATGCATGTAAGACCTCGCAATTTTAAAAAATCGTAAAGATTAGATGAACGATTCTTAAGTTATGATCAAAAGAATGTTCGCTGCCGCAGCGTACCAGGAGGTACCGATTTTAAAATGCTAAATCTTCTTATTTGGCCCGATATTTGCATCACAACCGCTTTAAGGTCTCGGTCTGCTATACATGCCCTCCAGTCGCTTCTGCTTCGTATGAGCTGGCACCAGTTGTTCACACCAAGGATGGAAATGTCTTTCCGCACCTGATCTTGCCATCTTAGTGGAGGGCATCAAATCTTGCCTTTTACTCCAAGCTTCTTCATCCATCTGGGCAACATGTCCTATCCACCGCAGCCGCTGTTGCTTTATGCGCTTGAGCAGCCTGGTGTCCCCATAGAGCTCATACAGTTCATCATTCATTCGGATGCGAAATTCTTCGGCATCTTTCAAAGGTCCATAAATCCTCCGAAGGATCTTTCGTTCATCCGCTGTTGTTAATGTCCATGCTTCTGCGCCGAATTGCAGGACTGGGATGATGAGCAACTTGTATAGCGCTATTTTTGTTCTTCGTGAGAAGGCTCTGCTCTTAAACTCCCTACTGAGTCCGCAGTAGCATAGATTTCCAGGCTGATGTTGTGGTCGCTGGTTATCATCGTTCCGAGGTAGACAAAATCCTCTACAAGCGTAGATTTCTTCTCCGTGGATACTTGGTACTTCGTCTTGTCCTAATTTCCCGCTAAGCCCATCAGCTTAGACTGCTTCTCAATCTCTGAAAACGCCCTGCTTACCGCCCCCTCTCGTTTTTGACGATAATGTCAATATCATCGGCGTATGCGGTTAGCTTTAAGAAGAATTGTGCCCCATCTGTTGGCATTTGAGTACTGGCGGTATATATTTTTAATAAATACGGCTACAATTAAGTACTTACCCATTTTTGGATAACTTTGATATCCATCTTTGACTTAAAAATTCTAAATTCAGTTTATTGCATTAAAAACAAAATACTAAATAGAAGTTTAAGCCATTTAGGTACTTAACCGAAGTCAATTTTTATACTCTGTACCAAAGGTACACAGAACTTCTAGATCGAAGCTCTAGGGAGGACTAAAACTAGAAGAAGTTTCTCTTTGCAACAGTTTCTTTTGGGTACGCCTGTTTCTTTGCAAAGTCAGCCGCTTTGCCATTTGCTGTTGCACACAGTACTGCAGTACCGAGTACTGAGTATGGAGTATAGGATAGTGAGTATCATGTACTGAGTATCGAGTATTGAGTATCGAAAACTGAGTATCGAATACTGACTATCGTGTTCTGAGTATCGTGTACTGAGTATAGTGTACTGAATATAGTGTACTGCGAATTGAATACTGACTATCAAGTATCGTCTATTGAGTATCGAGTACCGAAAATCGAGTAAAGAGCTTACAATACTGAATATCGAGTACTGAGTATTGAGTACTGAGTATGGAAGACAGATCGAGTACTAAGTTTCAAGAACTGGTATCAAATACTGAGAATCCAGTACTGTCTCTGCAGTTCGACGCCTCAGTACTGAATTTGTCAGTGCTGATTCCGACCTGAGAAGTAGGAATAACTCCAATTCATGACTGATTTCAGTACTGTTTTCAGTACCACCCATGAAACTAACCCATGAGTTCAGTACTAAAATCATGCCTGAAAGAAGAGAAGGTCATGACGTAGTAGGCCCAGTCTATGTTAAATTCATTGCTGAAATGCATGTAAAGGTAGCCATGATTTCAGTACCATCCCTTCCAAATCAGGACTGATTCAGCCCTAATTCAGTTTCAAATTATAAAGCAGATTTCATCTCGTTAAGATTTTCGCTCCTAACTGGAATCTCAAGATTCCCACCCTTTTTTTTGCTGGTTCTTAACAAATAACTGTAATAGGGTTTTATGCAGGCTTTGCTCAAATCTAAAAAACTAGCATAAACCAATCCCTAGTAATTCAAGGAGTAAAAATTCTTGATTGAGGCGCATAAATTTATGAATACAGGTATAGAACCGAAACATTAGATGCGGTTTGCTTTAGGTTTTTCGAGTACCTCTAACGCAGTCCCATAGTCAGTCAAGCTATAATGTACTGAACTTGCATATCTGAAATTAAACGAATACCTGTTGTCTGCCTTGCCATTTGATAGACTTTCTAAATAATTCACTTCCCAAATGCCTTGGCCAAAACATGTTCCATTTCAAAAGTAAGCTTCACACATTTATCTGTTGGATCTTCTTATCCCAGTATGCTCCGCTATCTGACAGTTAGAGCCCATAACAAATATCATGAATTGTCTTTCAGATAATTTGCAACAATATACTAACTAATCTTCTTGGCAGATAACCTACCACATATATGTATGTATGTACATTCATACTCTCTTACACAACGTGAAAAACAAAGTTGCTCGATTACCATAAAAGACACTCAACAGGTTTTTTTTTGGAGCCTATGGAATCTTAATTACAATTACAGTCGATATAAAGAAAATCGTCTGACTTTCCAAGGCAATCAAAATTTATGCATTGCCATGTAAATTGTCTTTTGGTCGATGAGTAATTTCTAAACCACAATTGAATGTAAAAATCTTGCCATTAATATTAGCATATTTGCATGCCAAATGCGTTTGACAAAACTGACTAACGGCTAAATCTAATGATGCGATGAGTCAGCCATTGACTCATTCAAGTGTTTAAAAGTGGATAAGGATTAGGCTTAAAAATTCCTTATCAAGTGTCGATAAAAGCATTTAAGGTAAACACATCGGGTGGCCAAAATCCCCAAGAACCAGTTATCTTATCCAACTCCCCAGCATATCCGCTTGACGCAGACCAGACGCCCCTTTTATGGTTGGCGAACGTCTCGACTCAAGACCTTCACCGTTGACAACCAAAAATTGCAGCTGCAGCAGCCACGTTTTTGATATTTTGCGTTGCGTCCTGTGTCAAGGCCAATATAAATTTATATATCGATATCCAGCTCCACTCCCAAAACTGCTGTTGTCTGCTGTGCGCGTAAGTGGGTCAACTTGGGAGAAATGCAAGCCAAGGAGAGGCCTTGTGCGTCACTTCACTCTCTCCCTGGCTCCCTATTGTTGTATTCGCATTGTCCTTGATTCCACGTTGGGGGGTTGAAAATAAAACACAGCCACTCAACATTTCTATCCATATGGATGCTCTCCAGCCATCTTAGCGTGGGCCATTGCAATCATCCAAAGTGGAATAATGGCGTCGGGATGTCGCGGCGCCAGCTCCAGACCGACAGTTTTATTCTCCTTCCACTCAAAAGTAAGCTCGCTCTTAATGGCTTTTTGGTGGATTGCATTGAGGGAGCATGAAGCGTCAGCAAGGCAGTGTGTTGTCGCATTCCTGTGGCCAACGCTTGCAAATTCTTTGAATTAAGTGAGCCAAGGATTTAGGGCAGAGGAGCTGGCAAGAGGTGTTAGTTAGTTGAGCGATTAATGCTTTAAGGAGTAGAATTTATTCAATTGAAATGGATTTTGACTAAAATTTGAAAATACAAATTTACAAATTAAATGCTTATGCCAAAGCATTTGTGTCGAATTATACCTAATCTTTCAATAATATCAACAATATTTTAAATACCAACAACCCAAAATAAATACTACAAACTTCAAAAATGAAAAAAACAACTTCATAGCTACAACAATATTAGAGAAATTGCTCTGAATGACTTTTGAAACGGTTCAAACTGGTTTGTTATGCGTTTTTCATCCTTTTTGATTTGGTTTTTCAACCACTTCCAATGACTCTTTCCTGATCGATATGAACATACTGTAAAAATTTTTTGTAGTGTCGAATTCGTTCATAATCTGGTAGTTCTGGAGGCAGATGGGTTTGCCAAAAAATCCTTATATCTAAAAAATACTCTCGAAATAGAAAACATTTTCTAAGGGCCGATTTCACATCTCCTACATAACACTAACTGTCACCTAAACTAACATATAACAGAGTAATGGCCTATTTCTCTTGTTCCAAATAGTTACTATGTGTTACTCTGAAATTTGTAAGTTTATGTGACATATAGCTCTATGTAGAAGATGAGAAATCGGACCTTAATTGTAAGGTTATCTGACACATAGCAGCCATCTGGAAGAAGAGAAATCGGCCCTAAGTGTATTAAACAGCAAAATCTTAAGCCAATCTTAACATCAGCCTAAGACGATTATACTGGACTGCGGCAAATACTCTATGAAGTAGCTATTTTTGTTAAATTGAAGCCATTATTGAGCATGATTAATATGGAAAGTGTGAAGCTTCGAAATCAAGCACCCATTTCATCGAACTTTCCATGAAATCATCGTATAACAAGCAAGAAAGTCGGTGAAGCCCGACTGTAATGTACTCTGTACCTGGAGTAGCAGCTAAAAGCAGCGCTCCTGAACAATAAGGAATTGCCACTACTGCCAGGGCGAAGTAAGTAACTTTCTTTTGGTCATAACTTGAGTATAGCTTATCCGATCCTTATCATTCCTTTGGCAAATCGATAAATAATATTGATTACTAAATATCTTTAAAAGGTAAAAATCAACTATCTACAAAACTGTGGGAGCTATAACATTTTTTCCAAATTGCAGGGGCGGCAGGGGGCATGCCAAAAATAGAAAATAAACTTGATCTGCCTGCAAGTATAAAAAGTATATGTCCCATACATGTTAAGCCTCTATCTCTTACCATCTCTAAGATCTGTGCGTTCACACAGACGGGCATGGCTATATCGACTCGAATTTTGCACAAACTTAATATACTCTGAGTACCTTTGGTACAGAGTATTAAAATATTTCCTAGCTTTAAAATAAGTTATCCCAAACAATTCTAAAATTTTTTTGAAGTGAAGATAAACCATTTGTAATTCAAATAATCAAAATGAATATATTGTGAACTGAAAATTAGAAAATTTTCATTAGAATTTATTGCTTACCTTTGGGCTGCAGAAAATTTTCTTCATTTCCAACACATTTACTAAAAACATTATATCTTCGCATAAAAAAATCGTAGAATTGTTTGGGATGATTTTTTTTAAAGCCAAGCAATATTATTATATTGTTGTTGTTGTTTGATATGCGACGTGACCAAGAAATAGCCAAGATCAATCAAGAATAGGAGGCGGCGAATATTTATATTGGGCTAAATTCCAGTTGGGGTATTAATGTATGAACAAAATGAATGCATTCAACGCGGATATGTCGAGCATGTTGCAAAACACTGCAACGGCCATCGTTTGAACCTGCGATTGCATCGATAAGTGCATACCATCTCTACCATTATGTCGAAATGTATTATCTTGTGTCCAGACTGTGGTTAGAACAAATTGCGAATGGTAAATCGGTTTGTTCTTCATATCCAGCAGCAGAGATTGTTACATTTCTCCCAAAGCAGTTGGAAGACAATTTGCCGTATAGTATTCGGTTCATCCAGTGAATACTGAATTTGTTGGTCTTTCGACAACAATGCCACGATTGGTTCGGCAACCTTATCGTTTCTTGTCTATGAAATCCACATCATCATCACTTTCACTTTCATCTTCCGAATCAATTTCATTTTCATTGGACTCATAATCGCTGTCTTCATCGTCTGTTTCAAAAGGATCGATCTCCTCGTATTCTTCGTCGTCGTGAAAAAATTATTAGAAACCTTCCATTCTTTTTGCACGATGTAAATCTAATGCGCTAAGAGCTTCTGATTTCAGATGACGAACCACATTTAACGCTTAAACAAGCAAATTGCGCTCCCTTTTTTCATATGTGTCAAATTGACACGCCAAGGACGCTTTTGTAACTATTGCTATTGCTACGCAAATAACAATAGAAAACACCTCGGATAAGATTTTGAATCCAAAAACTGTGTCAAATTGACATAAAGGTCGGATGCGTGTTAAGTCTCTACCGAACAGAACCTCTTCGTTTTGGAAAAAGGTTCTGCTAAAAATCATCTACCGAATTAAGAACACTGTTTTCCTCGAGTATTTGGCCTTCAAATTAATAGAAACGTATTGGATAGGTGCAACGTTTAGTACAGACAAGTGTCGAAAATTTTTTTTGGTTTGAAGTAAAGTTAAGTTGAAAAGTGGCAATACAAACCTAGCAGATGTACGAAAAGGTTGAATATCCTATTTTGAAGACCAGTCAACTTTGGAAGTCGTGAAATAGGACGAAGGTTTATTAGAAGCCAGTAAAGTGGCATTCTGGATGCGTACTTTTCAGCATAAATATAAGTTTCATCATATGTGAAATTCTCCAAAAATAACCGCTAATTTTTTCATCGATCGAATAAAGTATTAAATTCAATGAGTTCTAATCCTTAAACTTTCCGACGAGCTCGAACATTCTTAGAGAAATTTATTTAGAAACTCTGAAATTAACAACTATCCGTAGCTAATAAAAATATACCTATAAACCATGAATCATGAGAGTACCTAAATCACCGACATAGTGAGTAACATCATTTACTGAATGAAAAAACATTCATAACTTTTATTTTTACAACATCAACCAAACTCCGCCCCCCTCACCTTTTCGTATTTCCTGTAAGTGTTGCATTTCCGTTTTCTCAAAGATGTTACTTTATAAATGAGGTCGTTTGTATGGCATTTTGCTGGGAACACCCTTACCTTATAACAGAAGTTAGTGCAGTAGTGTGATTTTTATCATTTCCAATTAAGACTTCCACTCCAGGGCAGTGTGAACAGTTGAAGGGTAAACAACATGTTTGTTGTTGTTTGTAGATGACTCATCCTTCTCTCGTTTAAACTGACTAATATATATTTTTTTCTGTTGTCTCTTAGATCATTGCCAAGGCTCACCTGTTGATAGCGCAGAGCCGGACTATCCGAATGATGACTACGATTATGGTGATGGTGATGATGATACCGGAAATGAGAGTTCGCCCCTACCCGTTAATGCAGAGGTGGCAGTGGAACCACCCTATTTTGAGCTCAAAGATGTAAGTCTGGAGGCCAAACCAGGCGATGATGTGATCCTTAATTGTGATGTGCGCAATTTCCAAAGTAAGCATTTCCCTTTGGGCCTACTAACTCAATTAACAACTCTCCATCCCCACAGTTAACAATGCCGTCATGTGGTACAAGAACTCCACCATTATAGCCAACGGCCAGAATGCCATTAGTAACCGTGTGGAGAGCATGAAAAATAATTCGCTACTGATCAGGGGAGTTGGTGCGGAGGATGCGGATGATTACTATTGTGTGATATTGCCAGAAAATGTTCGACAGCATACGACACTGAGGGTGGGCGCCCGGCTGTCGATCCTTTGCGACGGTCGCGATGTTACGGACCGCTCGCAGACGTTCAGGCAGGGTGACCACCACAAGCTCGAGTGTCGAACATATCTGGCACCCACGACCACTATCAAGTGGTCCCTGAATGTAGGTTGATTGACTCAATAATCAGTAGAGCATTTTAATTAAGTCATGATCTATTCAAAAAAAAAAAGGGTCATCGTGTGGAATCTTCAGAGGAGGATGCAGCCAATGGTGTCATAATCTTGGACAATGTGGATGAAATAAACGCGGGTCTCTATCAGTGTCTCGGGGATGATGGTAGCCATGAGCCACCACATGGCATGGTCAACATTTATGTGCACTACAGTCCCAAGGTTTCCACACATCGTCATCATGTCAACACGCAGGAACATGGCAGTGCTGAGCTTTACTGTAACTATCGTGCCAATCCCATAGCCGTTAGTTACTTTATCAAAGATGGCAAGACGCTGCAGTTGTCGGACAAGTATTCCATTAGGAACTCCTATCATGAGAATCACAATCGCACTACGCTCATAGTTAAGAATGTGGATGCCAGCGATTTGGGCGAGTATTTGTGTCAGGTGGAGAACTCCATTGGTTCGAATGAGGTGAAAGTGCAATTGAGCTATAATCCAGAGACGCCACAGTTTGAAAGCATGAACATAGATGGTTATAAGGTGACAATGCATTGGTTGGTGAGAAGTTTGCAGCCATTATCGGAGGCCATGTTGGACTATAAATTGACGGGGGTAAGTGTTGGATAAATTATAGATCGTATACCAAAAAAAAATCCAATAAATTTAACAGAAAGTATCGCAGATCACAGACTTTTAAAGACTTTTACCTAAACTGGTTGATCGATATAATTATAGTTATTCCTCAACTTATCATTTTTTTCCCCCGCCTTTCTAGTCCTACACCTGGAGCACCGTTTCAGTGTTAAAAACCCAACAGCACAATCAAACCGGTGGAATTTGGAAGATCACACATCAAATGGAATTGACGGCCGGTCGTTGGCATGCCCATGTTAAAACAAAGAACACTCAAGGCTGGTCCAATTTCTCACCCGATCATGAATTTTACATTGACGATCCGTCGGGTAAGTGAAAAAAACACCAAAATCTCTTTGGCATATTCCCTGCATAAGAAATTACTTCTATTCCGCAGATTCCAATGAAATTGAAGATGGTCATGTACCACCTGATGAATTGATGCGCGCTGGCCTTGGTCTGAGTGGCATTGGCAAGGGTGCAGCCAGTATGTTAATGCCCGGTAGTCTTCTATTAGCTGCACTCACTCTCATCCTGCTGCGAGTTGAACCTTAAGGGGTCTATAACCAGATGGAACTGGACTGTACATACGTGTTTCAAATTACCATATTGCTTTTGCAGTGCTTCAAAGCGGCAAAGTTCGGATATATAAAACAAAACAACACCCAAGTATTCTAATTATACAAAATGCTAATGCGCCAGCTTGAGAGGCCTCTGACAAAAAAGGGGTCAATGTTAATATTAAGTCATGCAATGCAAAAAACTAGTTGTGCCAAGAAGCATCCAGACTCGCGCACACTGACAGAAGACGAGGAGTACGAATTAGCAACTAGCTTAGTATAATCAAAAGTTTAGAAACTGCGACGATCGGTTGAAAACCGCCCAAAAAACAAAAAAACTATTAACCTAGCATCTAATATTTATTTGTTTGTGTATGTATGTTCCAGTTTTGCAGAGTTTTGGAAAAATTTAAGTAAGACGACACTTCTTAGGCGGCCACAAAACTGTAAATACAAAAAAAAAGTGATGGGTTAACTAAGGTTGACGATGCGTACAACATTTTTGTACCACATAATCGAATTGCATATGGAAATATATTGAAATGATAACTAGACCAAAGCTTAGACATACATATGTACCTACTACACGTACTACATACTACAAGCATACATATGAACCTATTTTTTATGGAATTCGAGGAACCGAATGCGTATGTACTTACACTTAAGGGATAAATCAGTTGCTAACCATTTTGTTATTGGCTTCATTAAATGTTTTGTTTGCTACAATACCTGATGCCATATGAAAATGAATATTGTATGTAAGAATATATTTTATATATACAAATATATATATTTATATATGTTTTAATTAAGAATCATAAACTTAAACACAGTGTTAACGTGCCAATTGAGAAGAAAGTTCCAACAAACCTGATTTCGTAATGCCGACCTTGAAACATACATATAGCGTACATTACATGCATAAACCAGTGTCTTAATTGAACTTATTGTAATTTGTTTTTTTCCTTGTAATTTTAGTTTCGAATCAAAAAAATATACCCCTACAAAAATCAATGGAAATTGTTTTTTTTTTGAAACTTTATGCGAAAGGAAATTAATTTTATCTCAATGAAAACAGGAGAAATATTAAAGAAAATTAAACACAAAATGAGCTTATTTTAGAGGTATTCTCAAAATTGTCCTAATTTTAAATTTAGTTATTACGTGTACAATAGTGTTGGGTTGTTCATGAGTGAGAGAACAAAATTGAGTTGTTCTTTAAAGTAAACAAGTGAACATGTTCTTCTTCAATTGTTCATATTTGTTCTATCTTGTTCAATCTATCTTGCTCAGTCTGTTTTGCTCTGAGTTATTCTAAGAGCTGTTCAGTCTCTTTTGCTCAGAGAGTTGATCTGTCTGTCTTGCTCTGTGAGCTGTTCTGAGAATTGTTTTGTCTGCCTTGCTCTGTGAATTGTTCTGTATGCCTTGCTCGGTGAGCTGTTCCGTCTGTCTTGCTCTGTGCCTTGTTCTGTGAGCTGTACCATTATACAGCTCAGCCAACATTTTGAACTAAGCGCTTTTGCTAAGAGCGCAAGAGACAGTGGAAGTTTAAGCGCGGGAGTAGACGACGCACATTTACACAAATTAGGTATGTGTATAGAACAAAAAAGGCATGCAGAAACAACAAAAACAATAAAGCGATCAGAAACCCACCCCTTTCAAATCCCGACGGCAAAGCAATCAAACAAAAATTCGTGCGCTCACACAAACTTCTGCCATAGACCTCCCACCTAGCATTTGAAAGATCATTAGGTGATTCCTCACCTTGGTGCGTCTTTTTCGAGCCCATTTGATGATTAAAAAGAGATTCGTTTTATGTGCGATCTAAGGATGACTCGAAAATGACTCATGCATTTGCTCAAAATGTGATTCATTAAAAATCGACTCGAAAAAGAATCGTAAATGACTCGAAAATGAGCCGAAACTGATTAGAAAAACGTGTTAAAAACGACTCTTCATGAAGAGTCGCGGCTATGCTACAAATTTCTCCCGACAAAAGTATCATTTATGATCAGAAAACGAGCGCATTTATGACTACTTTAATCTGACTGAGGACTCGAAAAAGACTCGAGTGTGATCAGAAATTTTATAAAATGCTTTCTGGGCTAGAACAGGTGAACAAGAACAGTTAAACAACTGAGCAATTTGAGTGAGTTTACTCAGAAAAAAAGAACAAGTGAACATGTTTAGTCAAACGAACAACCTTTACCCAACACTAGTCTACAATTGATCAAATCTTTTCATTAACATTTTGTTATTGCTTTAAGTAAAAGATTTCTTTCTTTTCTAGAAATTTTCTCTCTGTGCACACTGGGCCAGTGACCCCAGGTTTTAGCTAAATGACTCAATTTTGTTTTGAGGAAATTGGGTACAATATTGTCTTAATCCATACTTTAAACAACTTAGTATTTTAATGAAAGCCCACTTTGGGTAAAAGATGCAACTAAAACTTTTAAAAAATTTTACCATGAAAGCAACAGCTGCCTGACTTTTTTTATTATCTTTTACACGCAATACAAGACCATAAAAACGACTGCTCATAATCAAGAATTTATTTTAAAATTTAAAAAAAGTGAAATTTTGAGTGTTTTTAACATTTCCTCTGCATATTTCACAATGTTGTAAGGAATGCGATTTTTCGTGGTTTTGATTTGTTCTTCAGAAAACCGCGCTGGAAATTTTGTAGTATATGTTTGGCGTTTTCCTTATGTGGCCCGCCCAAAAGTATGCAATTTTTTCAAGAACAAATGACGGTTAACTTTTTATGCTCATAACTTGTGTATCGCTCATTTGATCTTTATCATCCGTTCAGCAAATCGGTAAATAATTTTGATAAATAAATATCTCTAGAAGGTACGAACAATCTATCATCAAAACTGTTGGAGATATGATGTTTTTTTCCCAATTGCGGGGGCGGGAGGAGGCGTGGCCAAAATTTAAAATAAACTTGATCTGCCTGCAAGTATAAGAAATATATGTCCCATACATGTCAAACCTCTATCTCTTCCCATCTTTGAGATCTGTGCGTTCATACAGACAGACAGACGGACATGGCTATATCGACTCGCCTGCTGATGCAGATCAAGAATATATGTATATACTTTATAGGGTCGGAAATGATTCCTTCTCCCTGTTACATACTTTTGCACAAACTAAATATAATCTGTGTACCTTTGGTACAGAGTATAAAAAGGAAGGCTCTCCGTAATGTTTGTCATTAAAACCTATACGGTTTCCCTATTAAAAACAAACATCAAATATCGTGGTATTTACCTTTTTACAAACAAGAACTTTTGGCTCTGCTAAATGATCGCTAGACAGATTCTCCAGGCACTAGTAGCAGCCATGTAACATTAAGACGATTTGGTTTAAATCAGGGGTGCCCAAGCCCATTCCGCAGGTCTCGCATTCGTTGTTGTTTTACGCAAAAGAAAAGCTGACGCCGATACGGGCCACGTGTGCCATAAGACTACATAGAATAACAACAAAATCATAGGCTTTCTCCTCTCTATCTTTTCGAGCGAAGGTTTTGTTGTTGCCGGCGCAAAGACATTTCGCTATTTACACATATAAAAGACGAACGCATGCCGAAGCTGAGGAGAAGAGAGTAAACAGGCCTTCAGTCGCTGGCTAGCCTTTGACATAGACTAAGATATCTAGACAGAACGATTGCGCACCGTTTCTGTCAGAAATTAGTCAGCTGTTCGCTCTCATTTACGCTCCCTGGATACATTTGGTCAGCTGTTCGCTCTCACTTACGCTCTCTGGATATATTTGGGAATATGTCCGTCTCGATCTAGCCACTATGTTTTCCTACAGGCTCTGTAAAGTATTTTTTTGGGCACTATAAGAATCTTTTTGGGCAATATAACTATCTTTTTGTGCACTATCGCTTAGCACCACCAAAATTGAGAGGCAGCGCAAATTTGTTTTCTAGTACTCATTCTCCATGCCTTTGATGCGGTCAGGTCAAAGCAAATTCACGGCGCTTTATTTTCGCACACTAATACTCTCTCACTTTTTGGCCTCGCTCTCGTTGACCAACGCTGATCTGGTCTTTGGTCTTCTCTCTTCTCGTTCTCTTTTTGAGCGAAAGATTTGTTGTTGATTACATGCGTATCAGATAGCAGTACCACATACTCACTCACTCACAAACAAAATTCGGGCTTCTCTTTCTATTTCTAGTGGTTGTTTTTGCTTGAGATATATTTTCTGAGCGTCCGTATGCTCATTCTGGGCACCCCTGGTGTGAATCCACACACAAGCTTTTATTTTATATTAAATAATTGAATTGATTAACAAAACTCCCAACTTTAGTTTGGATTATCATTATCTTATAGTGAAATTTTTCGTTCATTTCATTTTTTTTTTTTGTAACATCTTTTCATTCTAAAACATCTCTTGAGACTGCGAAGTAAGTTTTATGAATTTCCTGCGTAAAAACATAAAATGCAACTTTAAAAGCCATACAAGCTAGTGATATAATTAAACTTTTTTCAGAATATTAAAGAAGTGGTGGTGATTCTAGATTATAGTATGTTAAACAGGAATTTGCTTTGGGAAAAGGAACATCTCGTCTGGATTTTTGTTAAGTTAAGTCTAAAGTTGCTTAAAATGCCTATTTTTAACATTTTTAAAAGCGTTTTGTTTGGAAGTTTGTCTCTTTCACACAAACTCTTAATTTCAGCAGTTAAGTTTTCTCTTGATAGGCTATTTTGGGTGTTAGAAAGCAAACACTCTGCAACTTCTCCAAATACTCGAAAATAATATCCAATCGCTACTATTTTTATTTCCACTGTGAGTAATTGCGGCACCCATCATACGCCTAATATTCCCATATCCACATTTTTTGATTATCCTCAATCTTTGTGTAATTCTTTTTCGCATTTTGTTTACTTTGGTTGGTTTCATTTTTCTTTTAATAAATAAAATTGATTTTGTCTTTACAAACACCAAAAATAATTCACAATTAACAAGACTTAAAATGTTCAAGATTTCTTTGCTCAATTTGGTTTTGTTTTTTTTTTTTGCCTTTTTTTACGGAGGAGAGATAGAAAAAATCTACAGATCGTTGTGTAAATCTATTTTTATATCCAAGGGACCAGTAATACTAGAAACTATAAACTAATGCTGCAATCGTACGCCTGCAGCAGTTAAAAGAAGCATCAGCCCCGCCGTCCATGTGAATTCATGCAAACTGCTCTGTGCCGATATTGAGCTCTCGGGTGGAGCAATGGCCTCCAGGGCATGATCAGCCAAAATCACTTTTATGTGCAAGACATTGTTTTGGGGCAGAAGTGTGCAATAATAGTCTCCAGCATCCTTAGGACTTGATTTCAGTATAGTAA
Source organism: Lordiphosa magnipectinata (assembly GCA_037044535.1). NCBI lineage: Eukaryota > Metazoa > Arthropoda > Insecta > Diptera > Drosophilidae > Lordiphosa > Lordiphosa magnipectinata. Next base: position 186,852 of record JBAMBO010003374.1, read on the forward strand.
GATCGTAATTCGAATCCAATTTGAAGTTAGGCTGCACCACATTTGGCCCATTGGAGACGGTATGTTCACCGAAATACCAGAGCACCACATTTGCTGCAGAAAAAAAAAAGAAGGAGAATAAATAAAAATAATTTTGAATTGTGTAGAGATTATGCGTTGACATACCATTATTAATTTTCCAGTCACACTTGAGCATTACATCCTGGCCCAGTATTCCGGTTACGGTGACTGTTTTGTTCAGTGGATGATTTGCGGATTTGGGAGGACCCTTACTCTGTTCACTGGGCACACTTTGATCATCTGTGTAATCAAAATCTTCATCTGCCATCATTTCCCCATCTTCATTATTGTTCTGGGGGTATGAGCAAACTGAAAAGTAAAGAAAACATTTATGTGAGTTTTGAAAAATTACTAATTTAAGCCGCAAATAATTTAGATTATTATTTCAGCTGCAATTACTCAAAAATAACATGTTGCGGTTTTAATTATTGAAATTGATTTAAGACGTATACGAAGCATTGAGCTTCAAGCCCTGCTATGGACAACTAAAAGCAACCTGGATTTGTGGTTTTAAGAAATATCGTGTCAAAACTCAATTTCATGCTTAGTTAACCCAGCACGAAGTTTATATTTAAATATGCAAAAAATCACGGCAAATAAATATGAAATACAAATTGGTCAAATGGTGAACGCACACACACACAAAGCTTGTGTGACTTGGCGTTGTTTGCTGACGTAGGGTTTTACTACAAACCTGCCTTTAAAATTCCCAAGCGGTTATGGCAATACTGCCATGAGATGGCCAGGCAAAGACTGCTGATGACGGAATCTGGTCATTCATGAAATAGCTTTACAGTCGTCAGGCCTCCTTGGTAAATGCTAAAAAGGCTGCCGCATATAAGTTTGATTTAAGAAGGGTAGCAAAAACTGTACTTTGGTATTTTGTAAGCTGCCTAGAGCTTGGAAGCACGTGTTTGAGTATGCTGACCATCTTGACACCACATTATTGGCCTTATTAGACAAATTGTTGGCATTGTAAGCGCAAATTTTTTAAGAAACCTTGTCTTAAGTAACCACTAATTTCGTGTTCAGGCCGTTCCTTGACATGCTGAGGCACTAATGGGCCGTACGTGTGTGTGAAGATGCTGTTGGTGTAAGTGTCAAGCTGTGCTAAAAATTCTCTAAGCTGGGGTCAGCTTTCGTTAACAAAGATTCTGGTCGACTGTTCAATTTTGACATCTTCATTAATAACTGAATTTATTTGAATTAAATTTCTTAATTTAACAAAAATAATGTACCAAATGGAAGCATTTAATTGTTTGTTTAAAATTCTATTTCATGCAGGGGGTTTCCCCTACGTTTCCATATTTAACCACTGGCTTAATTAAACAAAATTAAAATGAAATCGAAACCCCTGCATTAAGAATGTTATTTCAACAGCAGCAGCAGCTCATCATATTCATCAGCATGATTGTCCCTCATCAGGAAGGGACATTCGAATGCCAGCTGCATTGATGGGTTAAACGCAATTCGCATGTTTTCTTTTTTTGTCAACACACTTTCCGTTTTCCATTCTTCATTCTTAACATTTTTCGCTTCACGCTTCGACTCAAAATGTGTGAATGTGTATTATATATATTTTGGTTGAAAACATTTCAGGGAAATGGGGTCACATGAAAAACGAAAATTAAAACAAGCGAATGGAAAGAGAAAATACTTAGAGTGTGTCAGTGTCGCTCGCTCGTGCTCACCCTGTTTCTCTTTCAGGCAGTTTTGGTATTGGGTTGGCCGATCACCGCACCCACATGTACCGTGCTGACATCCACAACAACAACAACTGCACACTGGTGCCATGGTTCATGGCTGGCGTCAGTTTTGTGAGCTACTTTGTTGTTGGTTTATGTTGTTGTTTTTATTTTTTTTGGTGGTGTCGCCAATGGACACAGAATTGAAAAGCATTTCACAACAATGTCCAGACGTAGGTACACTCAGAAAAATAATTGTATTCAGAATAGGAAGAAATTTATGAAGTTTTTTAACTAAAATTTGAATTATGCATGGTTCAAGAATGAATATTTCTTAGGTTTCAAACCAAAGTTAGTATTATGTAATTATATTAGTGTATAAGTACTTGAATCAAGAACTTTTCACATTCAGAAAGTTTCAAAACTATTTCAGCTCAAATGAAGGTCAAAAAGATGCGCCAATTGTTCCTAAATGCTTTGAATATTTACCAAGTGATATATCGTACTTAAAAGTTGAATTTTAAACTTGAACCAAGTTTTTTAGTACTACGGTAGTAGTACGGAGTCAATAGTACAGCAACTATTGACACCGTTTCTAATTCTAGAAAGAGCGTTCTTAATTCAATTAGACTTTTTTAAGTAATAAGTAGGAAATAAGTTTTTAATGCCTGAAAATGCAAAATTTGCTCTTACAATTCCCAACTGGTTCTATCACTTTTCTTGTGACGTGTGAAGTGGTGAAAGATTTGGTCTTGCAGTGACCTTTGGGTCATTTTAGGGTTTTCTGTTTTAATATAGTGACTTTATTTCAGGAACTTCGTATATTACACAACCCAACAGTGTTTTTGGTGCAGGCCTATTTCGATCGGATTTTGTTAATATGGATTGCACTGAACAAAACTGCATCATTGGATTTGTTCTATCAGCTCTTGTTTCAAGATATAGCGAAAAAACGATTTTGTTGAATTTTTGGCACTCCAGAATTTATGGGATTTATGGGCATCTTTAAAAAATCATAGGCGCTACATAAGTACATATAGCAGAAGGTGTCTAAATTGGACTCTAAATTCTAGTTTTATTTAAATTTTCTCAGAATACATCATCACCTCTTAGCTAGTGTGGTTGTCGAATTTCTATTGACAGACCCACAAATGCTCTAATCATGAGAAGTTTTTAGAATTTATAACAGCTAGTTTGGCAAACTATAGCCTGTTTGAAAAACTAGATTCCCACTCTAAATTTGTATAGGAACTGTAAAGAGGCTACTTGATTCAGCATAAATTGTTGTTAGTTTACATGTGGATGATAAATTCTATGTTAAATCAAGTAGCCTTTTCACAGTTCCCATACAAATTTTGAGTGGGAATCTAGTTTTCCTCCCATAGAGTGAAATATGTATTTTCGTCTTAAATAGGCTGTAACTTTGCCAAATAAACTGACATCAATGCCATAAAAATCCCATAATTAGATCATATGTTTGGCTTTATGCTCAAATAGCTTAAATATGAATCCAATAACCGCGCTAGTTTAAACTATATGAATTATTTTGAAAAACTGACATAAGTCGAGCGTAGTCTGACTTTAGTCGCCAATTAGGATACTTTCTAAAGATGCATTAATATGTGCTCTGTCGAAAACAGCTCATAAATCCAAATATTTATGCCTAGCGTGGCTTCCATAAATTCTAGAGTGCCATTTTCGTTTTTCCGCCATATCTTAGAAACAAGAGCTGATGGAGCTAAGCCGAATCAACAGGGATGCACCTCACAAAGTTGGTCATTTTGTTGCTCTGTGTTATGAAGTTAGTTTTTTAAGAGCAAAACTCTTTTATGGACGTTCGACTGGGGGACTGAAACTAGAAAAATTTTGTCTTGTTTTTTTTTGTGGGTAAGGCGTACCTTTGCATTTTGTATATGCAAAGTCAAACTCTTTTACCATTTGCCGCAGCAGCTGGTGGGTTTTGTGTTTGCCCACCTAGCATTTGGAAGATCATTTTAACAAGAATCACCTTGTTGATTCTTTTTCGAGCCATTTTGATGATAACAAACAGATTTATTTCATGTGCGATCTAGGGAAGACTCGAAAATGAGTCATACATATGCTCAAAATGGGATTTGTTAAAATATGACGAAAAAGACTCGCATATGATTGAAAATATGACTCGAAAATGAGTCGAAACTGATCAGTAAAACAGGTTATGAACGACTCTTCAAAAAGAGTCGCGGCTAGGGTACCATTTTCTTCCGACTAAAAGAATTATTTATGATCAGAAAACGAGCGCAATTATGACTATTTTAATCAGACAGAGGACTCGAAAAAGACTCGAATGTGATCAGAAATTTTATTAAATGCTGGCTGGGTGTGAGCGTATGGAGTGGGAGGGTGGGAAGAGGGGTTAAAAGAGAGCTAACAGTGAGTTAACAGTGGCTTAACAATAAGTTAACAGTGAGCTAACAGGTAAATTTACAATCAGATTGATCGTCACTCTTTTTGTTTTGAAGAATGCGTCGTGTTTGATTTAAGATTTATAAAGACTTAAATAAAGAATATTTAGTAATAATTTAAATTATAAAAGAGTAAATTAAGAAAGGTTAAAAACTATTTCAACCTAAACCTTAGATCTTACTAAAAGATTTTAAAATGGTTTGAAATGCTCTAAAAATATCGTAAATCGGTCAAAAATAGAGCGTTTAAAACATCTACACAACATTTTTTGCTAAGTGTACTTAAATATACGCACACTCACTCCCAAATGACACCCCCCCTCGAGTAGAGCGACCAGAAAAAGTTTAAATTTACATTTGTACTTTTTTTTTGTGTATTTTTTTGTTATATGAGTTTATTTATTATGGCCACTTCCAGTTCTTTTGGCTGTGCTCAACGTTGCGTGCTGAGCGTCTAATTCCTGCCCTAGGAGTGAATGATTTGCGATCAGTGGTATATATATATATATATACGAAAGCAACTGCAATGAATTACAATTTGTGGTACTTAAATCCCGGGTGTCTCTTTCTTGTCTTGTCTTGGCATTCTTTTTGAGCCGTAACCCCCTACCACACACAAAATTAAAACACAATACGACAAAAAAAAATGCACATTCACTCACGCATTGTCCCAGCCACTGACTTGCTGACTCTGCTCTTTGTCTCATAAAACTTTGGCCATAAAAATTCAAGAATAATACTCGTTGGATATTTACAATAACAGACAACAAATCCGAAAATTTCTTTTTGGCCAATGAACCAGGATGAGAATGTGTTCAAAAGTTTACTGAGGGGAATTATTGATTGAACCAAACAATGGGGATGACAACAAATCCGGCATTTTCCAGCCAATTGACTTGGCTGAGAAAACAAAATCAGCATAATCGCTTGATTATTCTTTTGTTGTTGTAAGCTTAGTAATATAAATTTTGATGGAAATTTGATGTTACTTAAAACTAGTACGAAACGCTTGAAACAAGCCAGCAGATCTTATATCAATTACAAAACTGGCACGTTCCAGTTTCACTTTCACAATAGTTTTGCGAATTGAAACCGGATCTTCTCCAAATTGCAAAACTTTTGCGAAAGTGAAAATTGAAGCATGTCTGATAGTCGGACACATTTAGCATACTATTTTTAGAAACTATCTTAGGGTACCAAAGTTCCAGCTAGTTAAAAACACATGAGCAACAACATCTAACCTTAAAAACACTTAAAACCCATGTTTTTTGTTCTAAAGATAAAATTTCTTCCTTTTAGTGTTGTTTTTGTTCCCCTCCATTTAATTGGTACTCCGAATTAGGCCAAAAACAATTTATCATAACAACGATGATTCTTGAAAAAAAAAGACAACAACAAACGAAAACTTCATTTCAGCTAATAACCCCCTAAAGGCGAGTCAACATTATGGCCAGTCACTCACTCCCTCCCTGGGCCTGGAAATCAACCAAGTGCAGCAGTTTTACTACCTGTGATAAGACCCGGGCCAACAACAACAGCAGCTGAGCTCTCGCACTCTGATCTTTGATCTTCTCCTGTCTGTCTGGCTGGCTGTCTGTCTGTCTGTCAGTGGTGTGTGTTTTCAGGTTTGTTGGTTTGCCCCCTACGTGACTGACCGGTCCGAGATGCAGCCGAGTGCGTTATACGAGCCGAAAATTGTGGAGGATGTGTGGCAGATAGAGACATGAAGCGAAGCGGATAATGATAATGGCATTTCGGGTTCTGTGAAAGCGAGATCAGGTTACGAATCCATAAACTACCTACGCAATGGGACTGAGAGGATTGAAGTCAGCGGCAGATGTGCTCATTGACAAAAACGCACACATTCGCATTCAATTAGAATAATGGGACGGCGTGCTTGAGGGGCCATAAAAGGGATTGCGGTTTGGCGAAAATTCTAAAAATTTGCCAGATGTCCTATATGGTTTTTGCCAGAACAGAATAGAATTTTAATTTTTCAGTTATGCAAATGTATTTCTCGAGATTTTTCTAATACCAAAAGAAAAAGCCATTCAAGTACTTGAATACAAAATCGAAATAAATTACATTTGCCATGGGTCAAACATATACAAGCACTCAAAATCTATATGGTAAGTCTATCCATTGATTTCACTTAAATGATCATCGACGGCCGCCCGCCCCCCTCTAAAGTGCACGTGTCGGCACTTAGACCAGACGAGAAGTTTCAACTCCGGCAAGTGCGGGCACATAGCCAAAAACGCCATCAGCGAAAAGCCACATACATAAGATCCAGACCCAACCCCAACACAACTTTGGGTCAACCATAGAAAGAGTTGAGAAGGCGAGACTCGGGCTACGCCTAACGCATATTAAAATATGCCGAGGCAGGGCCAGGGCTCGTGTTCCATTCAAGTGGCTTGCTCGCTGGCTATGTACAATAAATGTAATTAATATGCGGCACTCCTTTTCAAAAAAAAAAAATATACAAAATAGAAAAAGAACTCCAGAAAACTATTTAGCGCATAAGGCAAGGTTTGTTGTTTATGTATACGAAGGGGGTTATTTATGGCCTATTGGGCATTCTTCCATATGTATATGTACAGGCCATAATGTAGGCGGTATCCAAGTTCAGTGTTTGATCGAAATTGGCAAAGAAGAGAAATCAATAGAAAAATTCAACATTAGAGGAATTACAAAATACCTGCTTGAATGGAATCTAATAGAAAGTTATACGGTTCTTAAAGAGTCTTATACAGGGGTCGGCAGTATGAGCAGAGAATTTTAGCCGCTGAGTCAGCAGAAGACAAAGTTGTCGACACTGTTGAAAACTTTCGACAAACGAGCCTTAAAACTCTATATTCCCTGCTTCTGCTTGCTGCTTCGAATGATACAACTAATACGGTATGGCGGGAGTTTTCCAGCCATAGCCCCTGGGGCACGAACATATTCGAGAATTTACACCGAATGCTTGCCGAAGACATGCATCTTTGTATGTTAGAGAGAGACACAGTGACCTTTTGCGCTCTCTTCTTGGGGAACCCTGCTGTATATGTATAGCAGCGATTGGCACGCCTGGCCCGCAGGGTCACACCCACACGAGCCGAACGCATGCCGAGGATTGTGCCAAGAGAGCAATCAGTTTGACTTACGCTGGCTAGCGATCGATGAAGTAGGTTGCTTTATTTTGTAACACTCACTTTCACTTTTTGACCTTGCTGTTTTTGACGAACGCTGATGTATACGCGAAGACTACAACATCAGCCTGGAAATCTGGCAAACCAATGCTACTTTTGGCTCAGTAGGGACTTTAAGAGTAGAGCCCTCTCTCGAAAAACGAAAATAGCGCTATACAAGTCGCTTTTCATCCCAGAAGCATGAACATTTACAGCAGCGGATGAGTCGGCAACTGGCGTTTTCGAGCGAAAGATTCTTCGGAAGACTTATGGACCTTTAAAAGCTGGCGATGAATTTCGCATACGAAAGAACCGCGAACTGTATGAGTTCTAGGGGGACACCAGTCTAGCCAAGCGCATGAAACAACAGCGGCTGCGCCGGATGGGACATGTTACCCGTATGGATGAACAAGCTTCTGCAGGAATGGTGTACAATTTCAAAAAGAGAGGCACGAGGGGAGGACAGAAACTGAGATGGGAAGACCAGGTGCGGAAAGACATTGCCAATCTTGGTGTGAACAACTGGAGCCAGCTACCACAAAACAGAGGCGACTGAGCGTTTGTGATTTAAATATCGGGCCAAAGAAGAAGAATAAGAAGATGTATACGCATATTTTTACAAATTCCAGTACGAAATTCTCTGCTCCAATTGCCGACCCCTGAATTAGACTCTTCTGGTTTACTTAAATTTTGAAACATTCTCGATTTTCCGGCATTCTTTTGTGCTACGTACCAGATAACTAGTACTAAAACATAAAACTAAATGCTGTCCCAATAAAAGACCAACAAATCAAGTCATTTATGGCCGTTTTCTCTTGTGTCTGTTTATGTAATTTTCTCATTTTGAACATAAGCAAAGTAAACTCTGTAGGTGCAATCAACGACGAATGACGTTCCAGGGTTAAGACTTAAGAAAAATTAGTTTAAACTATGCTTTGAGAGTTGTGTTTGTAGCTTTCTCAAACTTTATTTGTCGTAAGCGAACTTAACTAAACAAAAGTCCTGACATTCGTCGTTTTGTTTTCTTTTTTTTTTAAGTTTACAATCAAAGTCAATCACAAATACTAGTTTGTAGCTTTACGTAGACTATCAAATACCCTGTTTATACACACAAAAAATATCAAGATAAATGCCCTTCAAAGTATGCTAACTTTATTTTTTTTAACATTTATATATTTGAACTAAATTATAGATATATATCATATTCACTTAGATTGTGGGGAGCAGTTAAACTCAAAATTAATTAGCGTTAAGTCATATATAATATACAATTTTTCTCAAATTTTAATATACATTTTCATAGCATTCTTTGAAGGGCATTTATCATGATATTTATTCTGAGTATAAACAGGGTATGAGATGTGTTTTTTGATTGTTTTAAAGACATGTTATGCTACTATACTCGTACATGTATAACAGAGGTGCCCAGAATGAGCTTACAGCCGCAACAAATACAAATGCAGAATATACATCTCAAGCAAGAACAACCACAAGAAATAGAAAGAGAAAAGAAAGATAGGGGAGCACGCATTTGAACTTGTTGTTACTTTATGTAGGCTTATGGCGCGTGTGGACCGTATACGCAAAACAACAACGAATGCGTGGCTTGCGGTATGGGCTTGGGCACTCCTGGTGTATATAAACATTTTAAAACTTGTCTGTTGCGAAAATAAACATAATAAGACTTGCATTGTGCGTGTTTTGTTCAGGCCTGGTTAGCAAACACAAAGAGGCCAAAACTGTCAAAAATTTTTAACAATAAAAGTATATTGAATTATTTTGAAGAGTTAATCGATATTACCGTTACAATTAGCACAACCACTTGTCGGGTAATTAAAATTTTAATTACCTTTTTCAATATCAATTATTTCGTAATAAAATATTACAATTATTTCATCAATAAAAATGTAATTATTGATAATTAAAAATAATTGAAGTAATTTCCAATGCATTTTTTCAATAAAGTAGTTGTAATGGCAATACATTTTTGAATTACTCAAAAAATTCGAATTGTAATTGTTATTGTAATTTTGATTTATAGCTCTGATAATAAGTATACATATATTCTTAATCAGCATGAATAGTCGAGTTAATCTTTAAAACCATAAATTGTTTAAAATTTTTACAGATCTCAGGGGAAATCTTGGGAATTAGCTTTAAGTATCTTAATTCATCAATTAAAGTGAGAAATAGTTTTACCTTATTCAATGTTCTATTTCATATTCTAAAAAAGAATTCATTTTATGTGGAACTCAGTTTGATTCAAACTTAATACAAAAATTTACGGTACAAATAAATAAATATTTGCCAAAGTCAAGCTTAAGACCTACAGCTTAAAGCCGAATCGGAACGACAAAGTTTGAGAAGCTTTATCAGGCTTAAATACTTTCTAGTTGACGCCATTAGCTAGTAAAGGTGGCCAATAGTGAAAATGCTAAAAATCATTATCACCCTTAAATATGTGTATTTGTTTAATTCGCTTCTAAAATACCCCCAGAATTCCATTATCTTTCCTGTAATTACTTATATCTATATTACAAGAAGCAAATCTTTTCTCATAAATTTCCCCGGCACATGAATGCAGTTTTAACCCCACACTTGAGTCTCTTTATATTCGGCTTGCCGGCAACTGAATCATCAGCTCTTCATTATCATGACGATCATCAGAGTTTTATGTATTAATATGCCACAATTTATGTATTGTATGTACTGTGTAAAAGCCGGCAGTGAACGACGACGAGTCACCATTGAAAGCGGCTGCTCCACTTCAATGGCTCTGAACCCGCACCCAGAGGCAACCAATTCGCCAGCTCTGTTAAGTAAATTGATTCTTTAATTGTTGAGAATTGGTTACGAGTTTGTTTAACTCGCTTTTTCGCTGCTGCTGCTGCTGCAACGCAGCAACGCCCCACTGTCGTCCCCCCCCTACCACAATGCCCCCATCTGCGCGTGGCATTTGGCAGGGGAAAATGCACCCGCGAGATCGAGAACGAAAATGAATGCCAGGCGGCTTTATGGAGGCATGCAACAAACACAACAAACTCGTATTCGATGCAAACAAGTACACACACACACACACCCAGGAGTAATCGTGTACATCTCTGTACAAAATCTGCATGAGTCACAGATTCCAAAATAAATATGTATATACATATGTATGTACGCTTATGTAAATACTGAAGAATTATGCAAAACGCAATGCTTTTTGCCCTGCCCCTAATGTTTTTTTCTCTGAATTCCTTTTTCGCGGTCATATGATGCGACTGCCACGCCGCCATTCCAAATGGATTCGCACCAAACAGACTGTGCGGAGTGCCATGAAATTTAATGCCTTCTCTTAGTGTGCTAAAAAAATATAAAAGGAGAGAAACAAATATAAAAAAAAAAAGAGGGAGATAAAACTGACGATCGTGATGATCATTTAACTTGTTTACCCATGTCAGAGAACACATTGAAAACATCTATGGAATATTAAATAAATATGTACAAGAAGGTACGGGGAAATTCTATGATGAGATTTGCCAAACTGATGAAAGAATCACTGAAGACTGCTGAATGATGATCAATCATTTGTTTAAATTGGACGGGAGCTCATGCAAAAGATCACTCAAGGATCAAATATATAAAAAAATTTTGAAAGCTAAATACGGCAAGTCAAAGTTTTTATACCCTTACACAGGGGCGGCAAATTCCAAAAATATTGGAAAATTACATTATGATAATGCAAATTCAAAATTGAAAGGGGGGGGGGGGGAGGGGGAAGTGTCTTGTCCCCATTCTTGCCGCCCTTGCCCTTACAAGTTTATGTTCTCAGCCAGCGCTGGGCACAATAACAGAAACACACTTCGAAGCTCGAAAATTGCGATGCAATATCTTATGCGCTGTATAAATCTTGGAGCAATGGCGTGCCCACCACTGTTTTAGGGCATGATTCATTTCTTCATTAATTTACACTTTAATTCATGAATCACCTATGCTTATTTTTGGGGAAATTGGCAAATTCATTTGTTCATTAATTAATTCTACAATTCATGATTCACAGACTTTTTTTTTTTGTTGTTGTTGACATTTGCCAAACGAAATTCCTTTGAAAACCAACTTAATTATTAATTCATAATTTTTTGTATAATTCTCTGTGGCACACACAAAACTTGCAGTAAAACTTGGGAAATTGGCATCACAGTTGACAATTGTCAAACGAAATTCCTTTGTAAACCAGCTTAATAATTTATTTAAAATTGTTTATATAATTTCTCTATTCCACACACAAAACTTGCAGTAAACACAAACAATTTATTAAAGGCCTGTCACATTAATTCAGTTATTTATCATTGATCAATTCAAGCTGCCTTCATTCATTTATTGGCATTCATTCAATAGGAAGTAAGTATGCCAATGTCTGTTGCATATCGGTTACGGCCGTTAATTATATTCCAGAGGTGCCACACCACAGAGACAAAAGCCTCACGTTCAGGAAATGAGCAACAAACAAATAAGCAAATAAATTCTATTGATCATCCCATTATCCCAGACACCAGGTAGCAAAAGATCATTGCAAAATCGTAGAGCATAGTGAGACGGGGTCGCCTTGTATTAATTAGCCCCTCAACTCACCACAGAGGTAGTGTTTCCTTTACTCTAAGTAAGCGTGGCGAAGAAGCGTGAGAACAACGTTGCTAGAAAATTAAAAAAAAAAAAGGGGCGCCAGTTACCTAACCCAATAACCTTAACAGGAACCCCTTTGAAATCCATAAACAATGTGATTATAATCAGTTTGATTCCATTTGAGGAGGATGCTTTATATGTATAAGTTTGCAAAATTGTTGCTATACTACAAAAATAATTCTCCAGAGAGTATGAACAAAAGGGGCGTCAATGAGTTGATCTGCTGTTTTTCACATTTGCCTTATATTAGTTTTTGTGATAATAAAAAACAAATATTTTTGTATATGGCCTGATTAGTTGTATAGTAAACAGTGATCATCAAAGAGTGTGAACTTTGGATCAAACTGAAATCAAAGGGCAGAACAGATCTGTAATAAAATCATCTGAGAACAATTTTCACTTCTGTGCAAAAGCCTAAGCTTAAATTAAATTAAATAATATTGTATTTTATAACCAGGCTTAGTTACTAAAAGGTCAAAAAAAAAGAGCATGAAAATGGGATTTTATAGAAAAACATATATATAATATTTATCTAAAATTCATAAAATTTTGTAAATTTCTGCAATGCTTGATAAAAGTCGGTTAAAATCTTTAACAACAAATGTCAAAATTTACGAAATCGATATTTTCCACAATTATCGGTATATCGCTGTAATTTAAAGATTTCCATAATAACTGAAAATTTAAATAAAATAGAACGTTTTAAAGAATTTGACGCTTTATTGTGAAAAATTTGTTACAAATTCATTTTTCCAAGTATTTTCCATCGCTAGCTACTACTTTTTCCCATCTACCGGAGAATATCTCGGATACCATCAATTCACGAATCGTTCGAATTTTAAAGTTCTTCATAAAGCGAAGGTGATAATCCTTAAGGACATGCGTCATCGACAAAAACAAATAGTAGTCGGAAGGGTCAATGTCTGGGCTATACGGCGGGTGGGGTTGGACTTCCTATTTCAAGGTATGTTTTGACCGGCTGCGTCATGTTGCAAAACTACCTTCAATAGGTAGAGTTGCCCGGTGATGGTTTCACCAGGTTGTAGCAGTTCATAGTACACCACGCCCCATTGGTCTCACCAAACATAGAGCAAAACCTTCCCATCATAAATATTCGGCTTAGTCGTCGAATTTGGCGTATGACCGAGCGACCCGGAAGATTGTTTGCCTTGCGGCTTACCTTCCTGTAAGCTACTTGCAACATTCGATGGCCTTTAGCTGCATTTTTCTTAAAGTAAAAGCAGAAAAGTAAACTTTCTCGTTTGTGTTTTGTTGGCACAAAAGTTGACATATTCGGAGCACACAAAAACTAAGTGGCTTACACTTCAGCGAAACGACACATACTGGAAAAGAAAAATGAAGTTGGTTTATACATTGTTCGATTCGATTTAATACTAGTGAAGCTATCTCTTAAAATGCTTTAAAACTTTTTTTACAGGTAATACGTAAAAACTGAAGTGTTTACCATTCCAAACAAAGCATTTAAATACCAATTTTTGACTTTATGAACTAAATCTGGCTATAACTTTAACATATGTCGACCTAGCTTAATGAAAATAATGGCTTTGGTTTCCTAAGATCTTGAATTATTAAACACTTTTCCAAATAATGTGGACATTAGGTAACTTTTCCGGGCCCGAAGAGGTTAGGTTAGGTTAGGTTGCAATAGTTGAAATGGGAGAGAATTCCATTTCATCACTTAGGCCAATGAAGGCCCGTTGTGTTACCATAAAAACCTTTCTACGCAGAGATCGTAGAGGGAGGGTTTTCCCCGTTAAACCATTTAGAAAATAGCTTAAATTTGAGCAGAGAGGCAAGATCTATTTCAGAGATGTCTGACAGATCGTTGAGAAAAGGACGACCCAAAACTGTGGGTCGCCTTCTGCTAAGAGTTGGGCAATGACAGAAGAGGTGTTGTACACTCTCCTCCTCGTCCACTGAATTGCAGCTTCTACAGAAGTCATTGTGTCTGATGCCGAGGGCAGCGGCGTGTCTTCCTATTAGGCAGTGTCCAGTAAGGGCGCCTACTAGTAGGGAAATATGCACTCTTTATTGACGGAGTAACGCCCTAGATTTTTTAATACTAAGAGTGGGCCATGTAAGCCCAGATACTTCACATGTGAAAATTGTTTGCCATCGATTCATGGTTATTCGATAGGTAGTTGCCTTTGTTTGTAGCTTAAAGGTCGCAAGAGGTACCCTTATGTTGCTCTTATCCGGTAGGAGCTGAGTGGTAGTGCCAAGTCTGGTGAGGTGGTCGGCCATCTCGTTGTTTTCAATGTTGCAGTGTCCAGGCACCCAAACGAAATTAATTTCAAAGTGCTGAAGAGGTTATATCATCCCAAATATTCTCGTTAAGGACCAATGTAATTCGATTTTAAGACCCAAATCTGTCTATAACAAATACAATTATTGAAATGAAAATGGCTAATATGGATTCCTTAGTACCTGTATTAAAGCTCGAACTAGTATAGTGAAAATGGGTGTTATGGTGTATTCAGAACCTGAATTATACTTCAATAAATCTTGACCGGGTCTTTAGAGGGAATTCTATAACAAATATCCAATTAGAAGATAATACGACTATTTGACCTAAATGTGCATATTACTCACACAAATATTGAAAATGTGAAAATGAAAGTAAAGGTTCTTTGGAACCTGAACTATGCTTTTAAAAGCCAACTTTTTAAAAATCGAGACGTTAACCACATTATCCAGCCCTTTCGAGGGAGTTCTATAACAAAAAACCAACTTAGAAGATCAATGTACGACAATATGACCTAAATATGCATATTACTTCCACAAATATCGACCACGACTAATGAAAATGGAGGTAACGATTCCTAAAAATCTGTATTATACCTTTTCAAACTACCTTTTCAAAAATCGTGAAGTTTGGTACCATTTTTTGGACCTTAAGAGGTTGTAAAGTTTGCTGAAATTTTCGATTATTTTTAATATCGTCAAAAAATATCGATTAAAATAGAAAATGATAGTGACAACAACATTTTTTCGTAATTATCATCAAAAATATCACCTGAAATCGTCAATAAAAAAAAATTTTGATACATTGATATGATACAGTTTTACTAAAACCATTGTTTCTAACTCACTCAACACTAAAACTTTTAAACCAAATTAACTAAGTAAATGCAGCAAACACACGTTTAAAATAATAGTAAAAGAGAGTCTCAAACACATTTTTAGAAAACAAATTAACCCGATAGAAGAAATGTAGGTCATATAAAATCAAACACACACACACTCACACCCAAACAATCATTTCTATTTACACAAAAATATATTTTTTTCCATTTAGTGCATTCCGAATCTGATGCATTGCGATTAGAGTCGTCAGTTCAAAAGGTTTAGACGATTAGATTATGTTGAACTTATAATTACATAAGCTTCAATCTCAGTGAGAAATACTTACCCATAGAAAGACACACGATCCCAAAAACTCCAGCTATAAGGAAAGCTCTGCTAGACATCATCATCATTATTTTTGTGGGATTATGTATGCTGCTTCAACCGCTGAACACTCGATACTGCTTATACAAATAAAATATTGGAAAAAAATCCAGCTAGAAAACTATGTCACACGTCTTGTTCGTATGCTTGTTTATTATTCTTTGTGATTTTACAAAAATTATTGCCGAGTAATTAAGTTGAAGCGTCCCAATTTCCGGCCAGCATAGTCAGCACTTTTGTTGGTTTAAATGAATTTTTCTTATTTTGATTTTTCAAATTTTTCGAAATCACATTCACACACTCTCGACTTTTCTTGCCTTTCGGGCTGCACACGATCTTGGAGAAACGAAACGTGAGTGAGATTTGTCGCTATCGCGAATTATTGAATTTGCTTGCGGCTTATTTTTGAATTTGGTTTCCGTTGAAAATAGCGCCAACTGTTCATTACAAGAGCACAGAGACCAATGAGCAGTGTATTTTGGTGGTGCATTGGTTAGTTTGCTCTGACCGGCCAAAGCAAACTAGAGAGAGAGAGAGAGAGACACCGAGAGAAGGGAAAGAGTCAGCGCAAGAGAGGAAGCCACTGCATTAAAGAGAAACTGGTTGTGTGGCGGGGAATAAATTGTATTTGAAATTTTGAAGATGTTTTATATTTTATTTATAGTTTTTGTCTGAGGAAGCAACACAGCATTTCCTGGCCATTCAAATTTAAACGAAAGGAATTAACGGATGTAAAGTGATGAATATTATTGATAATAATTGAGGCTATAATAAATATGAGATGAAAGTGCTAGAATCAAAGTGTGCAGAAGTAAGTAAAAGCTGAAAAAGTATTTTTGAAATTTTAAAGCTTTTAATTTTAGAATGAAAAGTTTATTTTTATATAATTTACTTTTTGGCATGAGACTTTATTTAGGACTTATAATTCGTAGTATTTTATTAGTGAATTTAGCAGTCCTGAATTCAGGTCCGAGAATTAGGAATTTGCGTCAATTCATGACTGATTTCAGTACTGTTTCAGTGCTATTTAAAAAATCAAACAATTCACTGAACTCCTAAAACCAAAAAAAAATGGTTCAAACCCATTCTTTTTAAGTTAAAATATCACTCAAAACATAAAATATATTCTTTTGAATTTGGATCGTAAGGAAGAATATTTAAAGAACAATTTTCAATAAACTATTAGCACGATTTCGATCATTTCTAATAAAAATTTTCGAACGCATTATAAAAAACATCTTGAACAGAAATTTTATCAAGTTATGTCTATCTATTTCTGTAGGAACTACTTTAACAGATTTTGACTAATAGTTAGCTCTTTTAAAACTTGAATCCGTACCGAATTTTTGCGGAATTTTTCGGAACCCGTAACTTAAGAGATTCATTTTCAGTAGGGAATTGCATAAATTGCAAGTGCATTTTAAACTCAACTGTAAAAAAAAATTTATTGGTTTTGGATTAGGTTGTAAACATATCCTCACATTTTGGGACTTCAGAATAGGGAACGAGACATATCTATTTGGATTGAAAGGGAAACGAGGGAACTATTAAGTACAGCGCTATATATGCGCTGCTGCTCCACCCATATTCTATATCAGGCATGCCCAAAAGCAGCATACGACAGAGAACTCACCAACACTCACAAAGATAAGCACCAATACCAATAATGAAATTGTTGGTGGTCAGTTTGCTTGCGCTCGCAAACACCAATCAAAGAAGAGAACAAACCCGGTTTTTGTTCTATGCGTCGCATACACACGAAATCGTTAGCGTGTATGTCGTTTTGTATGCCTCGCGCCCTGCATGTATATGATCATTGATTTCCTATGTTTGGTGCAATTACAATAACAAAACGTACTCAAAGAGGCAGGTTTTTTCCATCTGTGCATAGACTTTTAAATTAGACTTTTCGAAAGGTTGATACATATGTTTGTCAGAATCAGTGGTAAAAAGTTCGTTCGAAAAGAAGTTGATGTTGATTCCGTAGACATAAACAAGATGATATGTTAAAAATTACAAAAAAACTCCAGAAAATACGCAAAAACTCTAAAAATACCATAAATCTCTATAGATATTGACCTCGGTTGATTTGTAAAACGCTTGCAAAATCTGTTCTTTCTTTCATATTTAAAACTCTAGTTGGAAGGCTTGTGTCCAATATAAAGTTCCATCTTTAAAACAGGGTTGCATCTTTCGCAAAAAATAAATTTCCCATTTTCTATTTATGAGTTAATTTGATATTTAATTGAACTTTTGTGATTATATGTTTTATGATACATTTTTAAACTATAATTCTAATTTAAGTCATTTTTTCCAAAACAATTTAAAAATATTTTCGCGCTAGTCATGAAATATAACTAGGCAACCCTTAGCCCGTTTGTTGGTAGGCAGATAGCGCCAGCTAAGGCTGAGTGGGAAGTTAGTTTTAATTGACACTGCAGCACTCGGTATTGAAGCCTTAGTCTTAAGCCAAACTGAATGATTTATAAGCCTGAAATACCCCTATCTCAGCCCATATTTGTTCTACAGAGTAATTCGATATCTACCAATCTCATCTTGCTCAAAAATCTTTCTGCCTGACCCAAATTTCAAAATTATCTTCTGTAAAAATCTGGAAAATATTTCACTTAATTAATTTCCAATTAAAAAATACACCAAAATATTTTTTTATGCATACAGCGTACATAATTTGCATCTCAGCATATTTGAACCAAATTCCTGCAATTGCTTCAGTGTTCCAGTAGCCAGTTTATGCACATGTCCCCCTCCCCCAATCCAATGCATCATTTTACATGAAATAAAACTTCGCAGAATTACTTTGGACTGGCAGTGCGCTCCCCCAAGATCGAAAGTCTTAATGAAATTGCGAGTTTCTCAGGCATTTCTGCATGGGAAGCTACTTGATTACACTGACAAACTGTGATTTACCCAACAAAACACACAGACCACAGCAACGTTCTCCATTTGTTCTTGTTTGTCTGCGGCTGCTGACGCCTCCTACCAGGGCATTGAGTAGAATGCATCCCACAGATGCAGATACAATTCATACAGCGGCAAAGATATGATATGAATATGTAAAAAGACAGAGACAAAACAAACAAACAATTAAAATTAATCTACGAGCATTATACAAAGTGCATTGCATTATGCATTATGGAGAATCTCAAAGATGCATGATTTCTTGGTGTTATTTTCGGTGTTTGTTTTGTCTTCTGTTGGGTGCCAAGTTTGTAAACATCCGCAAATGCAGAAACTTTTTGTTGGTGGAGCTAGCTATTCATCAAATATTTATATTTACATTTCCACAGAATTTCACAGAATTCTTTTTCAACTTTGAATTGAAATTAATCAAATAAAAGGCGATGTGACAACATGTTTTTTAGAATCACACTTTCAAACGAATAAGATAAATGCTTGAGAGAGTGAGAGAAAGAGAAATGCTAAGAGCAATTTTAAGCTAGTTTATCATTATTCAAAATAACAATGAGTCAAATATACATTTTTTTATAAATATCTCCAAATTTATAGGAAATATGCGTGATTCGATAATAAATACCGAAAATTTAACAAATTCAACACAATAACATGGGAATTTCCCATTGGGAAATACAAATGATCTATACCAAAGACAAAACTATAAAAAACTTTTAGTAAACTGATTTATTTTTCAGCCATATCATATGAGAACTCAGACAAGTGAGAATACAGCTTTAAATATCAAAAAGCAGTAAAAAATACTCATGAAAATTATACGTCATCAATAATATGGAAAAATACCAAAAATTCAATATATCCTTCAAACTAGAAAAATAGCACACAAAATCAATAATACAAAAAATAAAACCAAAAATTTTAATAATTTTCAAAAAATACCAAAAATTAAGGAAAAAATACCACAGATATCAAATCTACTAGGTTAATAAAATAAAAGAACACAAAAAATTACACAAATTTGCTAAATTTACCTCAAAAATATTTTAAAAAAAGATAGCTTTAAAACTGACGGAGGAGATAGCATAGAAACAGACGGACGGACAGACGGTCATGGCTATATCAACTCAGCTCGTCATGCTGATCAAGAATATATATACTTTATGTGATCGGAGATGCTTTCTTCCATGCGTTACAAACATCTCAACAATTTTAATATACCCTCTACAAGGGTATAACAAGTAAAGCCATTGTAGTCGAGTGACCCGACTTCAAAATACCCTGTACACTTACACACGAACATACACAAAGGCACACACACACACACACGCGCGCGCACACACATAGATGAGAATCTAGTCGAGGCTTTCATGCCATCTCCCCCTCGTGAAGTAATACCTAGCGGTGGTTCCGCGAGAAGGAAACGCAGAAAAGAGGTGATTTTAGTGGGTGGGGTAAATCGACGTCCCACACTTATCGGCTATCAAGCTTTCCCCTCTTTCATAAAAAAAAAACAAGAAAGAAAGTCGGTCAAGCCCGACTATAGCATACTCTGTACCCTTAACGTCGCAGCTCGCCTTATACTCGCTCATCTCTAAGTTTCACTCTCTCTCTCTTTCTCTCTCTCTCACTAAGATTGCCGTTCAATAGAATGCTGTGGTGATGGGTGGGGGGTGGTGGGTGTTTACTGGCCGTTTTTTGCTCATAACTTGAGTATCGTTGATCCGATCTTTATCATTTTTTCAGCAAATCGAAAAATAATTTTGTTTACAAGGTATCTCTAGAAGGTACGAACGATCTATCTTCAAAACTGTAGGAGATATGACGTTTTTTCCAAATTGCGGGGGCGGGAGGGGGCGTGGCAAAAATTGAAAATAAACTTGATCTGCCTGCAAGTATAAGAAATATATGCCCCATACATGTCAAACCTCTATCTCTTACCATCTCTGAGATCTCTTCGTTCATACGGACGGACGGACGGACAGACGGACAGACGGACGGACGGACAGACGGACATGGCTATATCGAATCGGCTGTTGATGCTGATCAAGAATATATATACTTTATAGGGTCGGAAACGATTCCTTCTCCCTGTTACATACTTTTGCACAAACTTAATATACTCTATGTACCTTCGGTACAGAGTATAAAAATAAACACACACGCCTTAGCTACCTGCAGTAGCCACAGTGAGGCAGCGCTGATGATCATGATGTACACCCCGCTCCCACAAGCTGTATTATTTCGTGTATAGCTTTGGTGTTTTTGCTCGGATCTAATTGTGCTTTTCAGAATGGATATATATGAGACCTAGGATAATATACATTAAATCACGAGGTTTTAGAGGGAGAGTACGAAATTTTCCAAATCGGAAACTAACTGGATGTGGGTATCATATACCCAACTGCATTCAAAAGCTTGTGACTATCTCATACAGTCTCTGAGATCGACGCGTTCTTACAGACAGACAAGAATATATGTATATACTTTATAGGGTCGGAAATGATTCCTTCTCCCTGTTACATACTAAATCGCAATATAAAACAAAATAAATAGCAAATACTCTAGATCAATAATACCTAAAATGTTCTTCAAAAAATAGCACAAAATACATATAAAATACAAACGATACAAAAGACCAGGAAAAAAAATCAATCACTACCACATACTTTGAAAAAAATGCAACACATATTGAATCTACTTTATTAATAATACAACAGAATCGACAAAATTGCACAAACTGCAAAAACGACCAAAGTAAGTTCAAATCGGCACGCGTTACTCAGGGGAAGAACTATTTAAAAGCCATAAATTAACTGAGCATTAACATTAACGTTAACATATTAACATTATGTTAGCAGACAGCGCTGGCTGGCCTAAAGTATATGACAAAAGTTGTATTCCTTAGAGAAAAATCTAAAAGTATGCCAAATTTTTTATAAATCGGCTCTTTATCATCCGATGTTTATGAGAATTTCAGAGATTATATTAAAGATATTGAGAGTATAAATGTGAGTTAAAAATTTGAGATCGATATCTTAAAAATACATATTCTTTATGATATCCGAGATGCTTTATTCTGTTTTTTATATAAATTTGCACGACTTTAGTATAACCATTTAACTCTGCAAGTAGCGGGCATAAAAAAACTACGAAGTCGAAACTTAACACTGATCAATAATGTAAAAAATTACCAAAATTTTAAGAGTATAATAAAAATATACCATTTAATACTACAACTTCCAAAAAATATTCAATTTTCTTTACTTGGAAATTAGTGCTAACTAATTGTCTTGTCACTTGATTAAAGCGAAATCAAATATCGTGACCCTTCGTTTCCAACTTTGAATAGAAATTAATCAAACCAAGCAACAAATTTTTATATCAAACGCTTAAGAGAGAGAGAGAGAGAGAGAGTGAGAAATGCAAAGAGAAATTTAAGAGAGTTTTGTTTTGGGGAAATGCCGCATACTGTAAAGCGTACAAAATTAAAGCTACTACATCGCATACTTGTATGCAGTAAGCTAAGGATTTTGGAATTTATGATTTGTGGTTTTTAAGTTCTAGTTTGGTTTTCCAATTAGTTCTGCCAGCATTCATTTGCTCAATTTCCTATGGGGCACTCCTGCGTCTGTGCAATATGACTCATCCTACCGTCTCCAATGCTTTCGTTTTATTTCCTTGATTTTTTTTGCTGCTGCTGCTGCTGCTCTGTTTTGTTAAGCTGCCTTGCCTCCTCTCGCGCGCGCACATAGTTCCACTCGGTATTTGCCAGCAGTCCTATACGGCACGTCTTCCGACAACGACGACAACCACCAGGCAAAGAGCTACCCACGCAAAAACAAGAACAGTTTCAGTTTCAGTGTTTGGGAACGGGTTTCGGTTTCGCCAAATTAGCAAAAAAAAAAACCTACAAAAATATACAGATATTGGAAAGCGAAAAGAATTTCAAAAAGTGTTATCGGAATTTGCATCCCACAGCAACAACAGCGACAAAAATGAAGCATCTATGGCTGTTAACCCTTATCGTAATGGGTACATTTCAGTGGCCAGGTAGGCATGGATATCAAAATTCATTTCGAGACATGAAAAACATGTGTGTGGTTATGGTAAAGAATTTTGCTGGCAGCAAAAGTTCAAATATTTCAAAAATTGTTTTCAAAGATTACCAAATGAAATTTTTTTTTACTACAAACATATGCCAAGTTTTTAGTTTTCATAATTCTACAAAAATGTCTGTGTTATATCCTTCATTTGGTTGACAAGAAAAAAAGCATTTTGGACTACAAGTTGATGAAGAACAGACATTACTGATAAATATTATTGAAATTCTTAGACAGTTAGTACAAAAAATAGAGGAAAGCTATCTTGCAGCTCGTAAAGTGTATAGAAATAAAGGTTTAAAATGATTATCATGGAACAATGGCATTTTCGCTTTAAGCAATGTTAGTTTAGTCATTTCCCAGGCTCACCAATAGATGGCGGCACTTGTGTGTTGTTTGTGGCGGCCCTGGCCACCTCTGGTCTCACCAGTTTCTGGCTTGGCTTCGGCCAGCGCGGCACGCGCCTGCATCGCTCCGTTCGACTTGACGATAATTGTTAGCTTAAGTAATATTCAATAAAGTTAGTTACACATTAAACCCTCGTACCTAAATGTTTATATGGCAGCTATTTGATATATTCATCCGAATTTGATCAAAATCTAGTAAAATTGTACTGTAGCAATTCATCCGAATTTGATCAAAATCTAGTAAAATTGTACTGTAGCAGAAAATAGTCATAACTGGAAAGCCTAAAGACGCTACCATTAAAAACAAAAAAGGTTTTTCTCACTGGAACCACTTTTCCGACCGATCGTTCCTATGCCAGCTATATTCTATAGTCATCCCATTTGGATCAAACTTGACAGAATTCTGTGGTAGCATATAGTATTGATCAGAAACGTGTTTGGGAGCAATAGCATTGAAAACAAAAAAGTTTTTCCTACTAAGACTTTATTTCAGACATATATTTTGTATAGCAGCTATACTATATAGTTGGCCGATTTTCATAAAAGTTGATGGAATTGTGTTAAAGCATAAAAAACTTATAAGTGCGAGGTTTAGAAAAGTTTGCATTGAAAATAAACAAGTTTTTCTTACTAAAACTAGTTTTTCCACCGATGGTTCCTATGGCAGCCATATTCTATAGTCATCCGATTTAGATCAAACTTGGCAGAATTGTGTGGTAGCATATAATATTGATCAGTAACAAGTTTGGGATCGATTGCATTGAAAACAACAAGTTTTTCCTACTAATACTTTCTTTCAGACCTATCTTTTCTATGGCAGCTATACTATATAGTTGTCCGATTTTTATCAAACTTAGTGGAATTATGTAAAAGCATAGAAAACTTGTAAATACGAGGTTTGGAAACGTTTGCATTGAAAACAAACAAGTTTTTTTTCACTAAAACTAGTTTTTCGACAGATGGTTCCTATGGCAGCTATATGCTTTAGTCAGCCGATCCGGCCGGTTCCGACACAGCGCAGCGTATTTGTACCTTTAGGCTTTGTGCAAAGTTTGGTTAAGATAGCTTTAAAACTGAGGGAAGAGATAGCATCGAAACAGACGGATGGACGGACAGACGGTCATGGCTATATCAATTCAGCTCGTCATGCTGATCAAGAATATATATACTTTAAGTGGTCGGAGATGCTTCCTTCTACAAACATCCGGACAATTTGAATATACCCTCTGCAAGGGTATTAAAAACCTAACAAAATCTTACTAGCTGACTAGTCAGTCAGCATTTTATGAAATTTCTGATCACATTCGAGTATACATGTATGTTAGATTCGAAAAAACTTCACTTTGATTGGGGGTGTATTAAGAACTTTCTAACAAAGACTTAATAAACATTCGAGTATGTTTTGAGTCCTCTGTCTGATCAAAATAGTTATAAATGTGTTCTTCTTGAAGTGTCTTTTATAATTCGTTACTGATCAGCTTGAACTCATTTCCGAATAAAATTCTCAATCATTTGCGAGTCCTTTTCGAGTATATTTCCGATTGTTCTACATTTTGTAATTGTACTTGTAATGTACTTTCACTTCTAATTTCAATAAGTCACATTTTGAGCACATGCATGGGTCATTTTCGAGTCTTCTTTAAAACGCACATAAACTTTAACTTCTTCTTAATTATGAAAAGGGCTCGAAAAAGCCTCATCATGTTGATTTTGGTTAAAGTGCTCCTCCAAACTTTACTTGGTTTACAACGCTAGAAAAGGCGTTTCAAGCAAAGAACGTACAATAATCAGTAGATGGCCAAAAAATTCCAGATGGTTAAACTAAACACACAACATTTTCAGGAATTTGTAAACGAATGTTTTTCCCCGTGTTTTCGGGCTTTTATACTACACGCTATTTACACGGGTTTCTATATATACAGACTGTTTACTATTAACATTATCAATAGGCATTTTTTTTGCACATTTTATTTTTAACGTTTGTCTTCGTTCGTCTCTGTCTGTCTACTCCTCTTCGGTAGCGTCATCCATTCTTATTTTCAGTGTGGCTACCGTCTCTGTCTTAAAATACCTTAACACTTAAATATAATGATATATCTGCACATATTGGCATCTTTTTTTTAAATAGTTCCAATGCCTACAGATTGTAGAATTTGTTTGCATTTTCCCAATAAAAAACAATTTGTAAAATTTGTATAAACTTTTTGTGCTAGAACTAGGTCTATAGAAGAAATCTCAACTATTTCTTAGAAATCGGCAGAACATTTCATCAATCTGGATGTTCCTAACAAAACAAATTGTATCCTTGATTCTTAGTGTTTTCATTCATTTTTTTGCATACAACTATATATACACACAAGAGCATTCACATTGCTCACGTTCTCCCATTTTGAGAATGCATTCCAATGCATTCCGTGTTTTTTGTCTGATCTTGTTGAAATTTTCCTTATTACCCCTTACTATTTTTCTATACATTCGACAGAGTATTAAATCTTTGTCACAACCAAAGCTACCCTTGATTTGTAAGCTTTTCACTTATTTTATTTTTGAATTTACATAATCTTCAGATTATAAGCCAGCGATAAATGTGTCTAGTGCACTTGCCTGTTAAAATGCTTAGTGTGCATACGCCTAAGAAATCGATGGTATATTCTTTTAAGCCCTCCCCCAGGGTGACCCACTAACGAGCAGTCTTTAAGCCAACGTATGCTAAGATTATCTTGGAAGGATTAGGCTACTTCAACAATTTATGCATTTTTATATGAATAAGCATATATATATTATGTATGCGAACTTGGTTACATATTCGCAATCATTTATGGCCTTCCCCTCCCCCAACCCTTCGCCAACTCCATAAACACTCATCCATCATTGAAACGTACATAAGTACTTAGAAGCGTTTCACTTTTATGGCACTTGACTTGCCTTTTCGGTAGAATAGGGGAGCCGGGAAAGTAGGGAAAAACGCGTGACACTTTAATATAATTTTCGGAACCACTTGTAACCACAGGCTCCCCTCCCACTGTATGTCCAAAGCTTGGATGAGCATTGTTCAATTCCTACAAATAGACAAATTAATGGAACAATGGGGAGACATATTCATCCAGAGGGTTGAGGAATGAACGCATTGTTAAAAATATCAACATGATTAAAGTGACTTTGAATAATTAAGCAACTGGGAGCGGGAGTTGATGTTCATAATGAATGAGAGGTAATTGCTATATCAGATGTACATACATATGTCCAATGGCTATGTCAATGGCCATTCAACAAGAGATGCCCACAAGTGTGTGGTTGAGAATTAATTATTATAAATATTAAATAAATAGAGGCAAAGGGGGTTTGAATGGGCATGCAAAAGAGATGATGACTCAATAAAATCAATTTTTCTGGAATTTCTTTAAGAACCTTAAGCATAGTCAGGAGTGGCACGAGTGTTCAAATTTCGTAGCTCCAAGCAAAAATTTGTAATTACCAACCAACTGGCTTGCAAATTCTAAAGGGCCCGCTTTAATATTTCAAAGTTATTTAGAGGTTTTTTAGATTTTAATTTCGAAAATAAAAGCATAAGGTCGAAACTAAACGTCACACAGTGCAGACGTGTAAAAATTGTTTGCCCTGCAGAAGGTTACCGAAGAGCAATCGAAATATATCGGAAAAAAGAAACATAAAATTGTTTTTTTTCTATCAACCTGACCTCGAGCCGAAAAACATACATCTACAATTAAAAAGGTCGCCAAATCACAATTGTAATTGAAAAATATTGAAAATTGAGAATACCACTGCACCGACCCTTGAACCATTGAACCGAACAGACCATACTTTCGATCGATTTTAACCCATGATTTATAGTATATTAACCAATTCTAACCAGCGCTGCAAGCACTGTGGTTCTCAGGTTCGAAAAAGAAATCGAAATGGTTAATGTTCGAAAATTGGAGGTTCGCGTTCAATCAATATATTTAGTACCAAGTCTCTGAGACGAGGTTTTGTCTGAATAAAGTTATAAGTCTCATCCAACTCCCCCTATACCAGCTGGTCAGGGGTAGTAAGGAAGTAAGAGGAGTCTAAGTGATTTCGTTTTCCCGACGAAACGAAAGAAACCAAGATGGCCAAAGTTTTTATACCCTTGCAAGTGCTCGTTTTGAAATATCAGAATTTAAGAACGGTAGCATTTAAATCGAAAACTTTTATAACTTCCGACCGATAGTCGGTACTTCTACATAATTTTGCGAATTGGTTGAAAAGCCATTTATATTAATAATTGGCAAGTTTCGGAACGCACTAAGGCCCATTTTCAGACCGCTGGTTCCTATGGCAAATATGAGATATATTCATCCGATCCGGGCGGTTCGAAATTTCAGCTCGATAGCTTTAAAACTGATTGACTAGTTTTCGAAGAAACAAACAGTCGTCTCAGCTCGTCTCCCTGATCAAGAAAGTATATGGTTTATGGGGTCGGAAATGAATATTTATATGCGCAGTTTGCCGCGCAAAATAATTATACCCTTTGCAAGGGTAAATTCATAAGCTCTTATGGCTTGTGATTTTATTACTAATTCTGAACTTTCTACTGGAATTTTTAATACAATAACATTATAAATTCGTTTTTGACTTTTAGAGATTTTGGAGCTTAAATGATCAGATTTCAAATACTCGCTAGTCACTAGGTCAGATTTTATAAAGTCCATAATATTTGTTAAGCCGAACAGAAAATTTAGCTTCGTAACAGTTTCAGGTTTAGAAAATGTTTTCATATGCTTCGGCTAACAGTAGAAGAGTTGTTGAAATTCCGTGTTGAAGCCGATTCAGATTTTCAGCAAAAATTTTAACATTAACTCTCTGAATTATGGGTCTGATTCATTAAAATAATAATTAATTTGGCTAACCCGTCATACTCATGGAAAATCCATGTTCCTGATACATCATACATATGTTTGTGTGTTTGTATGTATATTTTCGATCCTACCGATCTTCTCGAAACTTTCACAGTATGTTTATGGCGATGAGGAAAGAGTCATTGGCTATATCTCAAGTCTGTGAACCGTTTCGAAAGCAGTTAAAAACGTTTAAAAAGTGGTTCAGAGCCATATCTCAGAAGTCATACAAGCTATGAACTTGAAATCTGGTCTGTAGGTTGGTAATATGGAGCTGGACATTAGTGGATCAGGACCAGTATCAAACCGCTATCGGTTAAAACGCGGTTAAAAGTGTTGCCAATGTTCTAGAACGTACATTTGGACGTATAAATACGAAGCATAGGTAGGATAGGTCAGTTATCATTCGTTGGGCCCCAAAGGTAAACAAAATCGCGAAATTTCCAAGTTTTTCGTATGAGCTTATGAAATGAAAGGTGTCGATTAAAAGGTCTTAAATATTTTGAAATTTACAAATTATTCATAAACCTTAAGATTATTTTGAAAATTTTATAAACGGCTATAGTCGATGGGAAAATATAGGCGGTGTAGAATAAACGGACCAAAAAATCGCCAAGTTGCCAAATTTTCAATAACATTTTTTTGAAAGCAATAAAAATGATCAAGTATTTCCACATACTAAATCTGCCCAACTCAAACTCTGCACAAAGAGAAAAAATTAAGTATATAATCAGTAAATCCTGTTATTTCAATTTTAATAAAATACCAAATTTTAAAATTAATAAAACAAAGTACGCCACATTCAGTTCAAGTACGGTTTCAGTGAATCGTAACACCTGAATAAAGTACAAGGTGATCGAAAAACTTAATTCGAGAACTTTAGGGGGTATTTCGTAATAGATCAAGCAAACTTAATATATAGTATTTTCCCTATTTCACATAAAACCATTAAAAATCACAATATGTCGGTAGTCGTTTTTAGTATTTTCGTGCTTAATTCTAGAACAACGAATATATAAGTTAGTAAAAATTTTATCATAATCATTTAAAGCTTGGGTTTTACTTGTTTAAGGATTGTTCTAGCCTAGAACTTCTAATTCATTTTGTATAAAACTAGAAATTGAACATATTTTTCTCTCTGTGTATGCCAGAATATGCGTACATGTGTATGCATCATCAGGTTTAGCATTTTATTGATGGCATCGAAGTTGAACACTGACCCAATTTCCCCATTTCCTGCTAAATGTTCTCCTTAGCCAAGGATAACCAAGGTGTCTTCCTGTTGCGGTGAATAAACAAAACTAATAACGTGCCGTACATTCTGGTTGTTGCTCTTGCTGTTGGGTAAGGTGTATGTGTAGCAAATTGCCAATTTCAGAAGCCATTAACAATGCGCTAAAACTGCAAAATGACGCAACCAATACAAAAGTAGATGCCACCATACACTTCAGCCTTGGCGGGCAAATCAATAGACAAACATACATACCTAGTTAGTCCGACATATCTATGCTAGAGTCCCGAAAAGCATTTGCGCTGACAATTCCCGTGTGCTGAGCCTGACCTCGAAGTGGCACGGGAATGTGTATGATGTGTTGGGCGTTGACACGCTCCTAGAATGGAGCTGCGCCTCTTTTTTCCATTTTATTTTCTTAATGGTTTTATGTTGGCTTGGCACGAAAATCTGATGAATCCATGGAGTGGTTTTCAATGCATAATTTCGTCACTAATTACCTTATTTTTTTCAGGTGTGCTGACCTTGCGGCACCTATTAGATAATCCTCAAACTCATAAACAAAATATTTCTTCTTTTTGTTTTAAACAGTTCAAGCTGGCGAACCCAATGAATATAATGATTACGGAAATGATGAAGAGACACCGAGACCGCCCGATAATCTAGCTAAATCCACAGAGGCAACCAAAGCTATGGTGCCTTACTTTGACCAGAAAGAGGCGGTGATTTATGTGTTGGCCAATGCCAGCTCAGTAAGCTTGGAGTGTCCTGTCAAAAATCTTGATGGTAAGAGAATAGTTATATCATCAAAGTATACAAATTAGTTTTTCATTTTGCCCCAGAACATTTGGTTTCAGATATATTTGGATATATGATAAGAAAAATTCATATTATAAATTTTCATCAAATTAGAACAAACGATAGAGTCTGAGAAAGAGAAATTCGGTACAACTCCCCAACCACAAAGGTTTTGTTTTGACCCATGGTTAGGAGTTAGGTTAGGTTGCGATGGCTGAGAACGACATTATATACTCTAAGCGAGCTTTTTGACACGAAGAACAATGTTTAAATAAACCACCTTTAAGTTTTTAAAACACAAATTTGTGGTCTATCGTCTTTTTTAGCTTCCAAAAAAGGCAAGGTTGTGTGGTACCATCTTATCATATTGGACTATCTTCAGATTTTACTCTTACCGGAAGTCTTATTCCTTAATAATATTACCTGCATTAAAAAGATATAAGGCTGTCAAAAAAGTCTTGCGGTATTTTTATTGAATTTTCAATTGTTCATAAAATTGGTTATAATAATGCGATTTAAGTCAAATATGCGCCGTTTTGTTCGATGACGAGTTCCCAACGAGATGCCAACTTCATAATGCCCCTCTTATAGAAGCTCGCTTCCCTATTGGCAAAAAACTCGGAGAGCCAATTTTCACAGGACTCTCTTGTGGCCAACTTCCGACTACCAAGCTCGTTCGCCATGGACAGAAATAGGTGGTAATCACTTGGTGCGAGATCCGGACTATACGGTGGATGCAAAAGAACCTCCCATCCGAGCTCCCGGAGCTTCTGGCGCGTCACCAAAGATGTGTGTGGCCTGGCGTTGTCCTGATGGAAGACAATTCGGCCTCTGTTGATCAAAGATGGCCTCTTCTGCATGAGTGCTGCATTCAAGCGGTCCAGTTGTTGGCAGTAAAGGTCCGAATTGAGCGTTTGGCCATAGGGGAGCAGCTCATAGTGGATGATTCCCTGCCAATCCCACCAAACACACAGAAAAACCTTCCTGGCCGTCAATCCAGGCTTGGCCACCGTCTGGGCAGCTTCACCGCTTTTCGACCACGACCGTTTGCGCTTCACGTTGTCGTAAGTGACCCACTTTTCATCGCCAGTCACCATCCGCTTCAAAAACGGGTCGATTTTGTTGCGATTCAGAAGCGTTTCGCATGCATCCATACGGGCAAAAATGTTTTTTTGCGTCCAGTCGTGTGGCACCCATACATCGAGCTTCTTTTTGAATCCAAGCTTCTTCAAATGGTTTATAACGGTTTGATGACTCATGCCCAGCTCTTGGCCGATGCTACGGCTGCGACTATGCCGGTCTCTTTCGATCAATTCAGTGATTTTATCGCAATTTTCGACGACAGGCCTTCCGGACCGTGGCCCATCTTCGATCACCTCTGCACCAGAACGAAAACGTTGAAACCATCGTTGTGCGGTAAAAATGGAAGCTGTATCGGGTCCATAAACTGCACAAATTTTATTGGCAGCATGAGATGCATTTTTGCCTTTATCGTAGTAGTACTGTAAAATATGCCGTATTTTCTCTTTATTTTGCTCCATGTTTGCGACGCTATAACTCACGAACGACTAAAAACAAACAACAATAAATCAAACACGTGTTAGCGCGTGAAAAGAGCTTTCCAAAAAGCTCTAGCGTGAACCGATGCGACGAATACAACTAGAACTACGCGCTTGCAAAGACAAGCTTGCGGAAATACCGCAAGACTTTTTTGACAACCTTATATTAAGGATGATTTTGTTCAAATTTTAACGTTTCATTGTTTGAAATTTGATACAAATTCATGTTTCAAAGTGTTGTCCATCGCTAGCCACTACATTTTCCCATCTTTCTTAGAATTTTCGGATACTAGCTTGAAAAAACGATGAGTTATTTGATACGATCCACGAATCGATACAATTTTGGAAAAACGAAAGTGCTGATCCTCAAGGGCAAGCGACAAAAACAGATAGTTGTCGGAAGGGGCAATGCCTGGGCTATACTATACGGATCGATTTTTGCGTATGGCCTGGCGGCTTCTTGCAGCATTCGATAACCTTCAGCAGCATTTTTCTTCAAATGAAAGCAGAAAAGTAAACTTTTCCGCAACTACCGAACCCTTTATTAAAAGAAGAAGGTCCTGTTTAGACTCTATTGTGGATCTGTCATATAATAGGATCGGGCAAGTTCAATATGGAGTTGTCGAAATTATATTGATAAATCGTTGTCAATGATTGGCTGGACTTTTTTTGTTTTAGTAGACCAGAATCCTTAAAATTATGTAAGCCACGACTTACCTTTATTTTGGACCCCTTATTTTTCCCACCCGTAAGCTTCAGAGATTCAGATATTTTTAAAAAATTTTATTATATTCTTAAAATATGAATAAGCCAGTGAAAACAAATTTCTTCTCTGTTTGGTCTTTAGAATTATTTCAAAATGACTGACACGATGTGCATATGTATAAATGTATCGATATTTTAGTGTGAGGGATTCCAACGATGGTCACACTGTAAATAGAATGGATGACGAGCCGGAGAGTCGATAGTAGAAGATGGACGAAGACAGACGCGGTAAATAAAAGACAGACAGTTGAAAAACCCGTATCGGCAAACCGTGAACCGTTGTAAATAGAAAACCGTGTGTAAATAGTGTGTAAATAAAAACCGGAAAAGGATGTCAAACATAAAAAATTAAATTAAATTGCGTAAATTATAAAAAAAACCCTAGATTACATTTGATTTTCGAGCTGGGAAGTTCCGATCACAGTTCCTGACTGATTCACAAATCACTGGCAACTCGTTACTCGCGCCTTTTTATATCTTACATCACTAGCTCACACATACACACACATATACACTTTCAACTCTTGGCTTTCTGCTAAACTCATTCTCCGCAACAAGACGCTAAACAATAAAACCACAAAACCTAAGCTGTGTTTAATATTAAATAAACAAGTGGCCTAAATCAGCACAAATGCCCCAAAATTCGTTTCGTGACACTAAAATACCAACTTGAAGGCTTCAGAAAATGACGATTTATTGATACATTTACATTTTATGGTGTCGACGAGATATCAATATATAAATTTTGATTAGTGTGAGTTGGCTGGCTCTAGGTCCGAAAAAGTTGCGTTTGTTCACAACTTGTAAACAACTTATACATTGTACCACCAAAAAGAGCTGGTTGCCTTTACAGAACTGTTTCATCGTTATCCCTAACGACTCTTCAGAAGGCTTTTTGCTGAAGAAAGCATGAGCAAAAAGCCTTCTGAAGAGTCGTTAGGGATAACGATGAAACAGTTCTGTAAAGGCAACCAGCTCTTTTTGGTGGTACAATGTATAAGTTGTTTACAAGTTGTGAACAAACGCAACTTTTTCGGACCTAGAGCCAGCCAACTCACACTAATTAAACATTAGAAAGGTCGCCAAATAAATTACAAATATAAATTTTGTAAATTTTAAAATTCAACAGCCTCTATAAACTGGAACCAAATCGGTTCTCAGTAGTTTGGATCCGCACTTGAGTTAATTGTAAGTTGGGAGAAACACGAACAACTGATTTTTAATACAACGTCCAAAGTAAAAGTGCTTAAAAACCCTGTATTTCGATTAGCTTTTAATATATTTTAATTCGATTTAAAAAATATTTATTAATCCCTGCTTTCGGTGCTTAATATTTAAATATTAATTTTGTAACCTAACTAATTCTGTTGCAGCCCATCATATCATACTTTGGTATCAAAATGAAACTCTCATTGCCAATGCCAAGCAGGCATTTAACAAAATCCATCGATTGGATAGCAACTACACGCTTACCATGCCCTTGGCCAATGCCACGGGACACATCTTTTCCTGTCATGTAATGCCCAACGATGTGCGTCGTCAGGTGACCATAAAGATTGGAACGGCGCCCACTACGCCACAGCCGGCCATAGTAAACACCATCAAATCAGTCACTGGTTCCGCACCAGCTGCCTTAGAGGTCATTTCTTTGTTTTCACTTTTGGCCCTTTCCCAAGGAATCCATGCGATATGAATTGATTTCAAAGGGGAAGAAAAAGTTTTTGTTAACAATTTTTACCACCGGCATTTTGGAGCAGGAGATGCACACATAATGAAATACAATTTGAAGAGCTTGGTACTACACACACACTCACACAAAATTATCAACAAAATGTTTAAACTATATACCACACATACTATATCCAATTCCTTAGCCGTCTATCTGAAGATGGAGGGCAAAAATTTTATTGCTTAGCAAATTATATATGTTAGATGTTGCTTTGTTATGGTAATTTAGAATAAAGTAATTAATATAAACTAGAGAGAGAAAGGAAGGCATTCAGCAGAGTAAATTAATCAATGATGGGCTAGAGATTTGAAATCAAAGGTAAAACCAATAAAAGGACCATTAAGTTAAAGGCCGAACCACAACTAGGATTCTCTTGAAAAAATGCTTTTACATCATCTTTCAATTTGTAATTTCCAAAAATAGGGGCAAAATGCTTCACCGAATCATGAATCAAGATTCTAATCAATACTTACGATGGGTTCAATCCTTTTTGAAGGAAGCTTCCTCCTCGATACCAAGCTCCATTTATTAAAAAGTGTTCTGGTGAACCATCATCAATGATCATAGAATGGCCCATAAGTTTGCAGTTATAAATAATAACTGATCTTAATGATTACTAATTTTACATTTGAGGTATCACTAATCAGCTAAAATGAATGAAATATTGCTTAATTTATCAATCAACAAACTTTATTAATAACTGGGCGCATTCAGCAGAGACCCTTGATCACTGAACACTTTTAGGAAAACTAAATTTACAATTTTTAAAATACATTTCATTAGTTATTCATCAAGCTGATCTGCTGAACGCGCCCTCTGGCACATCACTCATCAGTAATCATTAAACCCAAGAGTATTAAACATTAATCAGTTAGACCTAATAGCTGATCATAAAGCAGTTATCACTATTAAGCTGAGATTAAAACCGAATCGAATAACGGCTAGGGATACGGTTTTGGACGATTGCTTTTTTCCGGTTACGGTTATATTACGGTTGTATGTTACCTTATTCTGATTCAGATTTCGGTTATTGGTATAAAATTTCACTTTGACAAATCATGCCGACAAAGGCGGTTCCATTTGAAATCTCATTTATTCAGTAAAAGTACTAAATGCTTTAGGAATTTTGCGCTGTGACACTAAATGTGACACTTTGTGGCGCAATGTAATCCCAGCATAAGGAGCAAACAAAACAAAAACAAAAAGAATGTGCCACTAACATATTTTTCATAGATATACATACAAAAGCATGTTTAAAGCTTTCTTTTTCATTCACATTCAGAGGAAGAGTGTAACCTGAAAAAGGCGATCGCGCAAACAACAACTATATGTGCGAATATTTTCATACACGAATACGTTCAAACAAACAAATTGGCAAAAAAAATTAAGGGAAATATGAGGAACGAGAAAGAGACATCGCAGCTAACTAAAATCCTTACCTTCTTCATCTTTCCTTTAATTTGTTCATCAAATAAATTTGTGTATATCGAAATGTTTACTAGTAGAGGAAAAATCGAAAATAACCCACATATTTGTTTCTGTTTTGGTACTAATAACTGGTTATGTTTATATACCTTTATAGGGTTACGGTTATAAGAAAAAAATAAATTTTGGTTACAAATTTTAAAGTGTTTTCAGCGGTTAAAGGTTACGGTTTCGGTTACGGTCTTAATCTCTGCAAGTAAATAATCATTAAGCACTGATCAGTAATCACAAACCCATTTTCCACGTTGAGGATTACTAAAAATATTCTGAATTATGAAATGAACTAAGAACGGAACAGTTTTTGGTTCGGTTTTGTCTTTTGGTAAGAACGGTTCGGCTCGATTCAAAACCCTGCTTATCACTTATCACTGATCAAATTGCTCTGCTGCATACTCCCCTTTTAAAATTCAAATTTAAGTCTTACCTCAAATATAGTTTCGTTTTTGTCACTTGGAATAAACACAAATTACTTTTAATTATAATATCAAAAATCTTACCCTGGGGCTTAGCTTTGAAGCTTGGGAAATTTGTCGCTTAGTGGTAGTAATAACAGTATTTTCTTCCAATTATCTAGCTCTACAAATTTCCAGATTATACTAGAGATTACTTTACTTAAGGATTTGGCTTTAATTGTGCTTTTCAAAGCGTAATTATAGTATTTAAATGTTTTTTTTTTTTTGTTTAACTAGAACAAACGAAACACAAATGCAAAACTATGCGATAACAAGTGGCTTATATGTATATCAAAATGTAAATGTATTTTGAAAGATCTGGCAAATAAAGCTAACTTAAATAAACATAAAAACATAAAATTTATCGTTACTTAATATCAACGCTTAAAATGCCCCTTGGAAAAAGGCTGCAAAACAAAGGAAAACCCACCCCTATGTAGAATGCCATAGCGCACTGGTGAAGAGAGGGGGGGGCGAGGAAAAGAACTGAACACCCGCCGTGTCGCGCGACAGAGACACACAATGCGCCTACTCTCTTACCCAAAAGACCCCAACCCCCTCTGCATTGCCGGCTGCAGCTGCTGCTGTTGCTGTTGCAGTAGGAGAAGGAATTCCGCAATGTGCGCAGGGCATGCCCGACATATGGCTCAGGGGTGGTATTGAGGAACAAAAACCAATATGAAACGAGGCTCTGAGTTATATTTCGTTTCCTGCAGGCGGCAGTCGACCACTGCAT
Organism: Lordiphosa magnipectinata; assembly: GCA_037044535.1. NCBI lineage: Eukaryota > Metazoa > Arthropoda > Insecta > Diptera > Drosophilidae > Lordiphosa > Lordiphosa magnipectinata. Next base: position 223,423 of record JBAMBO010003374.1, read on the forward strand.
TGCAGACAGGACACATTTCTAGTCAGGAATATAAATCAGTGTGCCTTTAAAAGGTAAGTTTGCTTTATATAGAGCTCATATCTGTTTGATTTGACCAGAATTGTTCTATCTCAGATGTTACCCCAAACGGAAAGTCTAGTACTGAAACAAGAGAATTTAAATGAATCAGCTTTTAATGTGAATGAGGAGTACGAAGAGTGTGAGCAAAGTCTATGTGGTCAACCGGAAACCGCTATGCAGATCTACCAGAGAATACTCCGTCTACGTATTAAGCAGCAAACTGAAAGTTCCACACCAAATGAAACCGAAATTTTAAGAAAAATTTGGCTAGCCAGTTTTACTGGAAGTAATATATATTACAGAGCATAGTTTTAGATGCTAATGTTAAGTTTGTTGAAGATTTCTATATATAAAGTACGAGTTATTTGCAATTTTATTGGGTATACAGAAGTGGATCATGAATATGAACCCGTCGTGCCTCAACCTATAAGCTGAATCTTTTTCACCCACGCCATTTTTTCAAGTGCGAATTCAAAAACAAAAGCCCGACTTTGATATACCCGTTGCTAAGGTATGGAATTATAAATAAATATTGATTAAAATTCATGAAAATTAATTAACTTAGCATTCACAGTAAGGCGTTGTGTTCGCTTTTTTAATCTTCGTGAAAATGAGGCTTAACATATGTAACTTTAATTAGAGATTGGGTATACATATATACAATTCTTGAAGTTATTTAACATTATTTATGAGGGGTGTGGCAAAAATTTGTAAAAATCCTAATTTGATATAGTCTGTGAAATGTATGTGTTTATACCAGAGATGTTCAGAGGTGTCCATTCAAAACCACCGAAAACTGCAGAAGAAAACCTTTCGGTTCGGTTCAGATTATTGATTTATTTGATCAAGAAAATTCACTAAACGACATCATTTCCACTCTGACGAAAATGATTTTTTAAATAGATTTTGTTATATATGCGTATCAATTAAGTGGCACTACAATCAGGAAAAACAATGACAGCCATGGACCATAAGAACTTAAAGATGTAAGCAAAAATATGCGCTGGCATGACGTTAGGTTAGGTTAGATTGAGATGGCTATGAACAGTAAGACTGTCTCTACACTTAGGCCAAGAAAGGCCCATTGCGATACCATATAATTCCCTATTTAAGCCAGGGGCTCTCGACTGAGACATTGTGACAACGTTAAAAATTTCAGTAGAAACGGAATCTCTATCTCGGACACTTCCGAGACGTTGGATAGAAACGGGTGACAAAGAGTTTTGACTCTCCAGCTACTACCCAGCCAGCAATATGCGGAGCGCTCCGAAGCAGGAGTGAAAAGGGCAGCACCTCGAAGGAGCGTTTCCGGAGCACTCCGAAGCAGGAGTGAAATGGGACTCAAAAAGCAGCACCTCGAAGGAGCGTTTTCGGAGCGCTCCGAAGCAGGCGTGAAAATGGAGTCCAAAAGACCACCGCATGGTATTGTTTAGGGAGCACTGAATCCCGTTAAGTCAATTTATTATCTTCTTGATGTTTCTTTTGATCAATAATAACAAAAAATAAAAAAAAATATAATATATATTAAGTATTAAATATAAATAAAACTAGGAGCATTTTGAGAAACCGTAGGAACTCCTCTTCGGACCATTATCGGATCACCGAAACCAATCCCGAAACACTCCGTCTAGGTTATCTTTGGATGATTTAAGGAGTCCTTTTCAAAAAACCATAGGCTAATAGAGGAGTCCTCACGGAGCCTTTGCGAGTTATCTGAGTGAACATTATGAGACGCCGAAATCACTCATTTGAGGAGTCGTTAGGGCACACTTTTTTCATATATATTGAAAGGGCCCTTTTCTCCGGCGAATATGCTCCTTTGGGACACTTTTCGGAGCCTTCCTAAAAGGAGCACCATGGTTGGCTGTGTAAGAGCTGGGCAATGGCAAAGAAGATAGTGTCTCCTCCTCTTCCTCACACTTGCAGCTTCTACAGAAGTAGTTGTAAGCGACGCCCAAGCGTGCTGCATGCCTGCCTATGAGGCAGTGACCCGTTAGGGCCCCAACCAGAAGTGAGATTTTTTCTCTACTTTGGCGCAAAAGACTATTGGTTCGCTTCAGGTTAAACGAGGGCCAGCCTAACTACAGAGCAATTGCATCGTTGCGTAGCCAGGCGCCAGGTTTCATTCCTTGTGATTAGCTTGTTTGAGGCTAAGGGCATCCCTTTCGAGCTCTTCTCCGGAAGGTGTTGAATGGTGGTACCATGTCTTGCCAGTTTGTCGGCTGACTTCCAGTCACCCAGATGAGGTGGATGCGAAGATGCTGAGCGATCGCATTAAAGGATCTACGGCATTCCGGAAGCGTCTTGGCGTTTTTGGAGCACGATTCAAGAGCTTTTAGAGCTGCTTGACTATTTGAGCAAATGTATATGTTTCCTTCTTCGATCATGAGTGTGCTAAGGTATTCAGCGGCCTCATGGATGGTCACCAATTCTGCTTGGTACACTCTGCAATGATCAGGGAGTTCAGAGAGGTCGTCCGGCTTTTGTGATGATTTGGTGGGAAGTCGCCTATGATGGTTTAACCAAGCTCCATTTTTGTATAAAAAGAGTCAAAAATTCGGCGAACATGTATCAGTCCCACGTTTTGGAAAAGGTTGTGAAGCCTCTAAGCACGCCATTCAACAAGACTTTACTCCAGCTCACAAGGCAAAAACGAAATTCCGACATCTTTAAGAATTCACATACTTACAAATTAAATTTTAAATAAACTCAGAGCAAGGAGTGAGAAGAATATATAAAGAGATTTTTCATTTTCAAAGTCATGGGCTTGACTTTGATTTAAAAATTTGTCACCCTAGTGTGCAAATGTACAACTTTTATAGTAAACAGTGATTGAAAAGGTACCCAATTTTCTTACCTAGGTAAGGTACAAGGTAAATGTCAAAAAATATAGGTAAGGTAAAAGGTATCCGGTATTTTCAGTACCTAGGTAAAGGTAAAGGTAGAAAAAAGGTACTATTAAATTTAAAAGCATGGTTCTTATATTAATATTAGTAATAAATATTAACTGTACGTGCTTAATTTCAAATATAAGGTTTAAAAATGGAACATTTTAATTTCATATGATGTTATAATTTGTTATTTATTTGGCGACCTTTCTAATGTTTAATTAGTGTGAGTTGGCTGGCTCTAGGTCCGAAAAAGTTGCGTTGTTATAATATTACAATGTTTCTCATATATCATCTCGCTACCTATTCTATTTCTTTTTGGTGTAGGTATTTGGCCTCTACTGCAAAAAATCTTTCAATAGGAGCAGAGCTAGGCAAAAAGGGTATTATATGTACATATAAAAAACATTGCAATTATTTTACTACTTAAGTATAGATTCAAAAGATTTACTTTAATCAGCAAGATAAGTTAACACTTTCAATTCAATATTCGAATTTTAATAACAATTCTCAGTTACATCCAATCTTCCATTACTGGTATCGTAAAAGTCTTCAGAATCATTTATATTTGAACTCTCATTGACAACAATTTCCAAATTTTCCGTAATTTCCAACAAGCCAATCTTTAAAACACTTTACATTTTTGTTGTTTTTATTTGGAATTATTCAATTTAAAGCAAAGGTCTTTGCCTCGCTTGCATTCAAGTTTAAAAAAAAAAAAAAATCTTTTACAGAAAAAATCCCAAAATAACAACGGGATTTGCCCTGCAAAGTTTAGGTGTTTGTACCTAGGTACTTCCAAACATTGATTGTAAATATGTTGGAAAGTAAAAACAAACATAGGAAAAATCATCCCATTCCTGAAAGCTAGATTTGACTTAAAGACTGCCAAAAGCAAAATAAAACCACGTCTGTTCAATTCAGATGAGTCCACATGAATACTTACCGTGACAACCACAAGAAAGAAATAGATGTGTGCTCGTATGTGGGCCTTTGACTCGTTGCTATACAAAAATAATTGGGCTGCAAAGGCAAGGACTGTGAAGTTTCACCGATTTTCTTAGCGTTGACACAAAATCTTCCATCTACAATCTGATTAGATCAGGGGTGACCAAGCCAATTCCGCAAGCCACGCACTCGTTGTTTTGCGCAAAAGAATAGCTCGCGCGTATACGGTCCACGCGCCATAAGGCTGCATAAAGCAGTGGGACAATTTCATACGCGTGTTTTCCTCTCTATCTTACCGAGCTAAGGTTTTGTTGTTGACGCGTACAGACCTGCAAAAACAACATCATATGTGACTCTCTTCTCTCTGTCTCTAACAAATAAACAAGCAACAACAATGTTGTCTATGCTAGTAGAATATAACTGGTAGCAAAATAGCTAGATTTGGGTGAGTTGGCCAACAACAAATATTAGCTTTCGAAGAAATGTTCGTTTGAAATTCTAATTTGAGCTAGCTGTAATCCAATTGTACTTTAACTGGTTGCAAACGAGTTGGTGATGAATGAGTTGACCGACAGATTTCGATGTACTGTTATACGGAGCAGCGACATAATCAGACTGTCATAGGGAATACACAAAGGTCAACTGGTATATAACTGATTAAAAATGACTGCTGCAGGGACAATTCTCTCCCACTTATTCAGTCTGGCATTAAATTGGTTGCAAATGGCTGCTGACTATGACATTCCTGTGTAAAATGGACGATTTCAAAACATTGATTTAGATAGGGAGTGCAACCAGTGGCAAGTTTTTAGCGACTGCCACATTTCTGGTTCTAAACTAGACACATTTCCTGCAGGGTAGCTAATGCTCGCCTGGCTCGCAGTGACTGAACGCTTTTTGCTCTTCATACACACACAAAAATCGGGTTTCTCTAACTATTTCTTGTTGTTGTTGTTGCTTGAGAAATATTTTGTGAATTTGTATTTGGTTTCACGCGGCCGTAAGCTCATTCTGGGCACCCCTGCATTAGATATACATGATCAGGAATTGAATAAACTCGGCACTTTAATATGTTTGCGTTATCCATTAATTTTGTTGTGCTTCCAACTAGCTGAAACTTAATTTCGTCGAATACCAATTAAAACCAGATTTTTTTTGGAAATTTTTTTTGCATTTTTATTTTATTTCGAATTCAAATGAATCTTAATGAAAAAAGTACACCAATAATCTAACACACACAGAATTAATACATACCTCTTCATTTTTTGTTACTTTTTGACGTGGCATGAATATCAAGAAATAAGTCAAGGATATATATACATATATATATATATATATGTTTTTATGTATTTTAAAATTGGTTATATCAGAAAGATAGCTTGCAACGATTGTTTCAATTTTTCAAAAATTTTACATTAAATTTTTAATTGCATAAATGTTATGTATTTGTTTTTCATGATTGATCAATTTGTTTCTTTTATGTCTCTAGATAGCCGCCATATAATTTGATTCGTTTCATTTCTTTTGCTTAAAGTTTTGGTTTTTTACTAAGTGACAAAATATGTTTTGTAAATTTAATTTCTTGTTCATTATTATTATTATTATTATGTTTCAGTATTATCAAGTATTAGAAATAATTTAAAAAACAGCGGAAAATGAAAATAACAATAGGTACACAGCGGAAAGGTCTGCCAGAAGACCTTTACAATACGCAAACAGTTGGAAATTAAATTAAATTAAAATAAATTCATACGTGTGTAATAGTTTTAATTTCTTTATGGTAGGATATATTAGATTATATGCATTTGTTTGCTGTTTGCTGCAGCCGCGACAAAATTTGAAACGTAGTTAAAATAGGTTGTTGTTTTTTTTTATAAACATTACAACATCATCATCATCGGCATCATCGTTATGTTGTTTGTATATAGTTCATTTGGGTTCATTTATATTTTTTAAGTATGGTATACGCATTGGGTTTATACGACTTGATTGGTGGTTCGCGCATACGTTTCATGTCAGTTGAATATGGTTGCGGACGTTTATAAGGAGCTGCATTGGTTGGTATTATTGATGGGCGTGCTATAAAATTTTATTTGGGCTTTAATATGTTATAGAAAGATTTTTAATGTTTTTTGATGTTTTTTTTTAGCTTTATACAGAAACGAAACCCTTGAGATTAAAATTCAGAGTTTAGAAATGTTCTAAGGGTGTTTTCAAAAAAAGCAGCTCCATTTTACAAAAATTCTACGAGGGGGGAAATGTTGTACTGGGAACAAAGCCCAACTTACGTTTGCTATATTCATATCCAGCGGGTGGACCACGTTTGGGTGGCATACGATGTTCATACTCATAAGCCACCTCATCAGCCTCATCCATTCTATAAAAGTTGAGAATTGGAAACATGTTAAAAAGGAAACAAATATAAGAGAGAGAGGGTCAGACCCGGCGGTTCTAAAGCAGTGCCGTCCAAATGGAGAGGACAAAAAGAGATATCTCTCTGGACTGCAGCCGCTTTACTTGCAATTCAGTGTTCACCGATTCACACAATCATGAGTTAGGCTCGAGTTTACGTGAAATCACGAGTGACTTCGGTCCTCGGTTGCTCTGTTCTAAAGAATTAGCAAAATTTCCAGGTCCTATTGATACGAATTTTTGAGTGTGGTGTTTAAGAAGACTAGGAAGGATACTTCCAAGTAACTTGGTCAAAATTTAGCGAAACTTTACGCAGATTTGAAGAAAAACCCGAATATAATCAGTACGAATTCCATTAACCTATGTTGTGAAATGCCGAAGTTAAGGGCCAATCTATGGCATAAATGGGTGTTCATTGTAATCTTCTATGGGTTTCCCTAGCTATGAAAGCACGAGTCGGGCATCTTAAGCAAAAACTGGAAAGTATTGTTTAGGCAGCTGACAAATTTACTTGCATTAATCTAGGTTAAGAGGTCAGCCAAATTGAAGTAACCTAACCAACCCCCGCCTCAAATAATCCCAACCACCGGGTCTGTTTAGCGATTCAGCAGAAACTCTCTACTTATATAAGACATACAAAGCCTGGTTTTTTTGAGGATTGGTTATTTAGCCTTTTTGTGGTTAAGTTTAAATGATTCGAAATTATACTTTACAAGTAACTTACTCTTGCGGATGCTCCGCAGCTCTCTTGATGAGATTCAAATATTTAGGAGCTCCGCCGCCGCTGCCAAACTTCTTATCAAAAACGGATCTAAAATCGTAGAGAGTTGTTAATTGCCCCCAAATTTACTTTGTTACAAGTCATCTCTCACCTATAGGCCTCTAGATTGGGTCCGTGTATACTTTTGGCCGATTCCGGATCCATTTCCATGAGTTCGCGCAATTGCTCGTGCGATACTTCATCATTTTTATCTGGAATGAGATACTTACGAATCTCGGCCAGGGCATAGGCAATACGTGCATAACATTCAGCTGGTGTGGCCACGGTGCTGACCTCCAGAAACAAATCCTTCTGCAAATGGGCATAGCGTGGATCACCAGAGTTGCGCAACTGTTCCTCCTTATTGCGATCGCGTATCGAACTGCGTCCTTTGATGGCTATCTTGCACTGGGTCTCCTCCTGCAAGCGACGCAATGAGTTGCCCTTGGGTCCCAAAATTTTGCCCGTAAAATTGAACTACGAAGAGAGGGGGAGAGTGAGATAGAATAAAGCATAGAAAGAACTTTGCTTAATTCACTCACCTTTGGATATTGCTTCACAGGGACAAAAACCTTTTGGGTAATCTTCATGGGCTTCTGCTTGTAAACATCCGCATAAAACTCCTTGCCTGGTATACGTCCAGTGCAATAAACACGATCCACGGCTTAAATCAAATAAGTATATATGTTAACCGTTAATCGTGAAAACTAAAATGGCCAATTACCTTCATCGACCAGCAAGGCGCAGAGGGGGAACTCTGCCGAGAGACGTTGTCGTTCTTCCTCCAAATCAGCCAAAAACTTTTGCGCCACTTCATTTAAACGTGGCGTAAACGGCTCATGTGTTGGCGGTTTTTCATTAAATTCATTAATTGGATTTTCCATTATTTGTTTGTTATTTTTCTTTACAAATGATGCACTCTGAAAATTCTCGTATGTATAATAGATTCCAAGGAATCGAATAGAGATGAGCAAGTAACGTGCGTGAGTGAAACTAATACCAAGTGATTTCTGTGACAAGGCAATTACCGTTCACATTGCGCTGTGACACTGAAATGTGATTCTCTGTGAAGCAGGGCATCCACCCACGAATTTGTTCGACGAACAAATTTGTCAAATAAGAATTCATTTGCCCACTAACCAGGTGAACATTTCTCACAAACATTATTTGGTTGAAAATCTCAACGAGTGAACATGAAAATATGAACAAGTAAAGTAAACATGGAATTAGCTTAAAGCATTATTTCATCATTTTTCAATAAATTCCAGCCACAATTCGTTGCTCATTTGGGCACGAGTTCACTCTACAAATATTTTTGACAAACAATGTTCGTGCATACATTGACGAACATGTTCGCACGAACACACGCAAGATAAATACGTTTCTATTCTCTGCGAACAAAAAGTCGAACACAAAAATCTGTCACGAAAACCTCCACTAACGACGAACATTTCGTCGAGCACAACAAATTCGTCCAACAAATTCGTGTGTGGATGCCCTGCTTGACGCAATGAAAACCCAGCATAAGGAAAAAATTTAATTCAGTTAAATTTTTTTTTGCTCATTAATCTTAATATTTTGTATTAAAGTCTTAATGATTTTCTATTATCCCAAAAATATTCGAATATTTAAGAATTAGTTGAATGAAAAATTCGTCATTTGGTTTTTGTTTTGACAAGTTGTCACTGTAAATTTGTCATCTCTAAAAATAAGCTTATGCTAGTTTTTTAAACTGAACTAGTAATGTGATGCCTACGCTGCAGTCGACTATTTTAAAATCGAACTAGTTCCTGCTATCGATTCTTTTTTTTAGATTAGTGTGACCATTTTTGGTATTAGTGCGAATAAGTGCGACCACCCGCATTTTCTTTTTGGTATTTTTGTAAAAAAGATACACACACACATACACATGTATTTTCTTTACCACATACATATTTTTTCCTCGTACCACATACATATTTCACAGTTTTCCCTTTTACTTCTTGTGTGTTAATTGTCTATTTAAACAATTATGCCGCGTGACTACGATAGAGATTACAATGAGGACACCACCGACTACAAGCGTAAGCGACGTGACGAGGAAACTGAGACTTTGGCACAGAAGGAGTATCAGCCCGCCTCGCCGGCACCTGAAGTGGATGGTGGTGGTCATGGGCACGGAGCCACTGTTACCAGCCACGCCCCATTGCATGATACGCCCCAACTGAATGACAAAACGAATGCTTACCTCCAAGAATGTTTGCTAGAGAAAAAGACGCTGGAGAAGAAGCATATTATAACGAAGCGACTGCTAGATGACGGTATGTATTTTGCCCTGGACACGTAATCATATGTATATTAAAATTAACTTTGCAGAGGTGGAGAAAATTTTAGTTAGTGGACGGATTCCCAAGCCCGAGATCTATGCCAATGTGTATAGTGAGAAGCCAATTCGTGTGAGTAGTTTAGTTCAGTTGTGTGTATGGAGATGAATGTATACTAACTCTCTCTCTCTCACATGCTCTGTGTAGGTGGCCCAGAAGGTACTCTTCCCCATTAAGGAGTATCCTAAATTCAATTTTGTAGGCAAAATCCTAGGACCCAAGGGCAATACTTTGCGTCAGTTGCAGGAGGAGACCATGTGCAAAATGGTTGTCATGGGACGCAACTCTATGCGGGATCATGGCAAAGAGGAAGAGTTGCGCAGCTCTGGTAATCCCAAATATGCGCATTTGAGTCGTGACTTGCATGTGGAAATCTCTACAGTGGCCCCACCGGCGGAGGCGTATCATCGCCTGAGCTATGCTTTGGGTGAAATACGTAAATTCATGATACCCGATGCCAATGACGATATACGTTTGGAGCAATTGCGTGAAATGGATGGGAAGGAGCGTTTATATAAGAAATCTCATCATTATTCCAAATCTTATGGTGAACATGGAGCTTATAGCACTCGGTAAGTGAATGTGGTAGAGAGGGGCCAAAACGGAAAGTTATTTAATTCCAATTTACAGCACACCACCACCACCCTCATCCAAGCCAAAGGTTTATTCCATACTGGAGAAGGCACGCTATGTAATGGATGATCCCAACTATGGCATTGTTAAGACTCACAGGTGGGTTAACTCATCGTAGACCCGTTTTCTCAAGTTTTGTAACAATTTTAAAATCTTTTCCTACTCAGATCACGCGATCATGAGTTGTATGACCATCATGGGGAATACGATCGTTATGCAACTCCACCACCTCCATCCTCAAAGCATTCAAGTCATCATGCCCAATATGATAGCACTTCCTATGAGCGGGATTACCGTCGTGAGTATCATCCTCATTCTTCCTCCTCATCCTATGCAGCGGCCTATACAGGTGAGTTTCGATATTATTAAGAACAATTAATGTCTTCCCCTCAGCAGCAATCTTAAAGAAAAAGGTTTAAAAAAGAAAATAGAAAATCCAACTAAAACTTAAAAACGCGCAAAACCCAAAAAAAAAAAAAATACAAAATCCAAAGCAAAATGTGGAGAAAATTTACAAAGAAAAACCAAGTAAAGAAAGGAAAAAGCAACTAAAACGCGTCTCAAAAGTTCACTTAAACGACAAGGCAGTTCCCCATATTTAACAAGATTTTAAATGCACTATACCAAAAAAGAAAAAAACACAAAAAAAAGCAAACGACGAACGAAAATTGGAAGAGAAATAAAAACAAACCCAAAAAAAATCCATAAAGAAGCTTCAAAAGAAAAATACACTGTGATAGAAATTCAAGCAAAATCTTTACCAACCGAAATTCTATTCCATTTACGCGTTTAATTTTGAGACCAGGGTGTAGTGCATTCAAAACCGGTTAAAAAATGTATTTCAATTTCTACTACTACTACAGTACTTTTTTTTTGTATATATAAACAAAAAAACCAAAACAAATCCAAAAAACTAAGAAAAAACCAAATCAAAATGCACAGAGACAAAAACATTTTTAAAATCTAAACAACACATACAAAATTCTGTTTCCAAAACTAGCAAAACCAAGCAATGGTCGTTCCTCATCGTCATATAGACCCACAACATCGGGCTCGGGATCACATTCATCGGCGCACGCTCACTATGAGACAGGATCACGATCTCGTGAAAGTGTGCGTTACCGCTCGGCTCCATATCCAAAAATGCGTTAACTTATCCCCTTCCCCTACATCCAAAATCCAAAAACCAACAACACAAATCAATTAAGCATATACTCTACACTCTATCTACCAGGAAGTAAAAAAAAAAAAAAACCAACAATACACAAAATGCTAAAAAAAACAAACAAAAAAACTCCAATTTAAAGCTAAACATGTTTCATCTAGCAATTGTTGTTCCAAAAATCAAAAACCAAGTAAAAACCAGCAACAAATTTTGTAAAAAGTAACCAAGTCTAATTTTAACCACCACAAATCAATTCAAAACCACAAAATGTTAGCCTAAGTTTCCAAATTAATTTCTATATATTTTTTTTTTTTGTTTGCAAATAAGTTTATGAAATTTAACAATAAACAACAAACAAGACAACAACAAAATTTACATAAAAAAAAAAAAAATTCAAGTAAAAAAAACGCCCAACGACAAGAGAAGTAAGTATACAAAATGAGGGAATACAGGAGGAAACGGCTTTAAAAATATGAAAATCCAATTCAAAAAAAAAAAAACAAAACAAAACCCAAGAAACTCAATAAAACCGGCTTCAACGTTCAACGTTTCTCTATCAAGACAACCAATTAACAATTAACGAATACTGTTTACTGTAACGGCCACAACAATTTGACCAACTACATAACAAAATGTTTAAAAATATATATATATAAATATATGCTTAATTATTATTTTAAAAAACAACTACAATTTGAAAACTATCCCAAATAAATATCTAATTGCGTAAGATGGAAATTTGTGATTTATTTTGTTGGGTGGGGAGGGGAGGAAGGGGACAAAAGCTATTGATGCAGCTTCAAAACGAAACAAACTTTGGTAAGTAATAAAACAATGGTGAAAAATACAACAAGCAAGCTGTTTTTTCTCTTTATTGATGATATTACAGAAATTTTACCTGGAGTCATTATTATGGGCAACAAATGTATCAAAACTCTGTTGTTCCCACTCACTTCCGGAGCTTAAAGGAAATGATTGATGTTCTGTTCAACTATTGTCAGTTTCCATAACTGACTCAACTAAATATAGCAAAATCGAAAGTTATGGTAGTACAAAAAATCCAGAGAGAGATACATGAACGCAGAAAAGTGGACTTAAAATCAGTGCCGGCCAAATGGAGAGTACAAAAAAGTGTGCTTGTGTTGGTGAGCAAGAGAACTCTTTTCAGACTACAGCCGTTTTACTTGCAATTCAGTGTTCACCGATTCACACAACCATGAGTTTGGCTCGCATTTGCCTAAAAACACGACTGACTTCGGCTCCTGATATCTATGGCAGGCGGGCTCTGCTTTGAATGCAATCGAGCTACTTAGTACTCGCAATTGTTTTGCTACACGGTTTTTATTTTTCAAAACTTTTTTCTTCTTTTTATTCGGTAACTCAATGGCTAAAAATCGTAGAACAACTTATTCCAGCTTTTACCTTTTTCAAAACGTCGGATTGATACACTTTCGCCGAAGTTTTTACTCCTTTTTTACAAAAATGGAGATCCCCACCAAATCATTACATAAGCCGGATGGTGACCTATCTGAACTCTAACAATTGCGACTATAATGCTTCTCCCGTTGATACGATCAGAGTCTCAATCTCCGCCATTTTAACAGAGCATTCTTATGGAAATAAAAAGATTAAGCTAACTCATGGCTATAGTGAAAATTGTTCCTGACATCGGATATATTGATATTGACCCATACGAAGACAGATATCTAAAAATAGTAGCAACCGGATGGACGGTACAAACTAATTATAAGCTAAGAGGGGTAAGCTATTTCTTTCAAATATTATAATCGGGTGTGTTCCAGAAATCTCTACAGATTTAACTAGGAGGACTTTATATGTGAAATGATAAGAATAAGGCCGGCTACGCACAAGCAGAGAACTGCCCAGCTGATCCAACACACCTTACACCACTTCACTTCTGGAGCAACCCCATCCAAGCAGCAATATTTCTTAGACTGGACCTGGAAAACTCAAACTCGATCTCAACATCTTAGCCCACTACTCCTCTACTTACCATGGTAAATATTTATGACTCAGGATGTTGGATGTTAGATGTGCTCAATGTGATTAGCCTATTACTCTCATCCACAGGAGCTGCTACAACAACAACAACAACAACAACAGGTGCAGTGTGCGCGATACAGACTCGCTTATAAAGGTTTCTTTTTCTGTTGTTCCTTAGACTGCTCCAAAACACAAATTTCGTGCCCACCGCAGATTTAGGGGAAAATAACTCTTTAATCTATGGATTTTGTTAACCATTTGTAAAGTGGTGTAAAAAACGAAATTCAAAGTTTTCCAACACCTTAAAACTGCTACAGCTTACCGTAACAAAGCACATAAAACACAAGAAAAAACATATGCATTTCTTTTCTTTGGTTTTGTTTTTGTTTTTAATAATAGTTTATGGATTCATTCGTTGGGTGTATATTTAGTCAACATATTTAATTCAAATTTGGAAATTTATTTAACGATAATCAGCAATGTATAATAATGCACTGTAAAATATATATGTAGATTCATAAATGTTGTGTGTATGTTAGATGTATGCACTCTGGTCTCCAGGTTACAAAAATCAGAAAATTATGTGTGTGTGTGTGTGTTTTATTGTTTTTATTTTTGGTAGCTTCAGAAGCAAGATATAAACATAATGATAAAACTCAAACTGTATGTGGAACTCACAATGATTGTAAATAAAAATGATAACTAAGCTGCAATTTAACATTCATTTTTTTTTCGTCATATTTTGTATTGTATATTTAGATAATTTCTATTACAATTTTAGTTGCTTTCAACAACAATAACAATTATGTGTTTGCTCTTCTTTTTTTTTGTTTTTGTTTTTGTTTATGTGTTATGCTCTAGGTAAGTTATATTATTATTATTTTATCGTAGTCATAATCGGGCGTGTAGATGATGTTTTGCCACACTAATTTTGGTTTATATTGTATATATTGTATGTATGCATGTTCTATAGATGCTTTGAATATATGTGTGTATGTGTGTGTGTGTGTGTATGTATTACATATGTGTGTTATGTATAAATCATATTTATATAATCATTATTATTTCTGATGTAACAAATAATAAATTAAAAAAGCCTCCTAATTGTACGATTAAAATGCATTAAACAAAAAAATTAGTTTGTTAATAAACATAGAATTGTTGAAATATAATAATAATAATAATAATAATAATGAGAAAAATATAAGCTGGGAACTTTTTAGGCAAAAGATGGTGACAGCGGTTTAGAGAAATTCATCAAGAACAAAAGATTCTCCTTAAAAAATTAACAAATTTTGTGGAGAATTGGTAAAACATTTTGATTGTTTTGAGTCCTATGAAAACTATAAACAAAATTTTTCAAAACATAAGATTGAGACATTTGTTTTGCCCAGAAAACTGCTTCTTGGTGCTTAAATGGAAACTTGTGTTAAAATTTTAGCTTATATCAAATTGAATACTTAAGTATATAAATGTTGAATTGTTAGTTCAAAAGACTGTCATGACTTAAAAAATACGATTTTTGAGTTTAGCTAAGTTCCCACAGGTAAAAAATTTGCCCAAATTCTGATGAAAATGTGGCTAAATAGGTTATTTGATTAAATTGTATGGATATGGAACCATAGTTTTAGTTTTAAGTCCTGAAAAATCTGCAAACATGGTAATTTTGACAAATTTTTATCAAAGTTTGGTCAAACTATTTGCCTGTGGGACCTTAGTCTTAATGATGCAGAAATATTCGCTATATCGTTTTCTATTAAATTCTTATAACATTTAAATAACTTTAAAATCTCATTAACTATTTATAGGATCTTCAAACACGTCGATGAAATGTATGGATTTCACATTTTTGAAAGTTCTTTTGCCAACAATAACACTTTACCATTTAAGCTAAATTTCATTCCAGACACTAAAAAAGTATCAAAATGTTCTCGATACTACTTTAACATATCGCTCACTTAAAATTATACATCATATAGAAAACGATATAGCGATTATTTTTGCATCATTAACTCAAAAATCATGTTGTTTAAATCATAATAGCCTTGAAGTAAAGCTTTATGAATTCTACACGAATGTTTACACTTAGAAAAACTGCTGGGAAAAGACGCACTTTCGAGAGATCTGCAAGAGTGCAGCGCAACTAAATGTGTACTGCATTTTTAATTGATATTTTCACAATTGAGTGTCTACAACCACTGCAAATAAAGGTATGCGGTGTTTACAACACTCATGGCATATTTGTGCCTTGGATATGAGTGCCAAATATACACGCTGCCACTTGTGCGGACTAAGCAGAGAGCGGGTGTTGATGGAATCACCCCAAAAATTGTAAGTCTCTCTCTTGAGATAACAACAACAACTTCACGGCGTTTACAGTTGCTTCTTTAAAGAAGAGAGAAGAGTGCGAGAGCTATAAAAGATATGCATACCAAAGAACGACTTCGATCGATAGCAAAACACTCATACATCAGAGCTGGCCAGCCATAGCTACCAGTAGCCGAAATCAGTCGTGTTTTTACGCAAATGCGAGTCGAACTCATGATAGTGTGAATCGGTGAACACTGCATTGCAAGTAAAACTGCTGAAGTCTGGAGAGAGCTCTCTTGCTCACCAACACAAGCACACTTTTTTGTCCTCTCCATTTGGCCGGCACGCCATACATTAATCAACACCCGAATAAACTCGCTTTGCGCTCTATGCATCAAACTTGCATACTCAACATGTTCGCCGACGAGTTTTATTGAATACTATTGTTGCCACTCTGATTATAATCAAGTTCGATTTCATTTGTTCGTTAGGCTCAACGACGATTGATTAGAGAGAGTGAGCGAAAATCAACTTGTATGAATAAAGTCTTGCAAAGACGCATAGGCGCTGCTGGCAGATGTGGAGAGAGAGAGATTATATTCAACACTGAGTTGTTCGATGAATATAGGAGTGTGTTCCACATATCAACTACCCTGTTTATACACAAAAAAAAAAATATCATGATAAATGCTCCTCAAAGTATGCTTTGTTTATAAATAACAATAATTCAGAAAAATACTAAATTTATATTTGGCTTAACACTTAATTTTTGGAATACCTTCAACTGCTCCGACATCCTGAGTGAATGTTCGATGTAGATGATGTAGTACGCTGCCACAAATGACCACAAATTTTCTTATTTAAATGGGTAATTATTAACAAAAATATAGGTAGCATACTTTTAAGGGCAGTTATCATGATAATTTGTATGTGTATAAACAGGGTAGACGTCGATTTCCGTATGAACTTATGTATTTCGAATTAGAATTGTTTAAGTTTATATGTGAAGTGCCAAATATGTCAGAGATTACTAGATCAGGTCGAAAGAAAATTGTAATTATTTGACTCTTTTAATCCGCTTGTCATTCAGCAGTCGATTTCAAACTGTCAAAGTTTCTAAATATCAAGTGACAGAAGATGTTTTCGTCACTTCATATGTAAAGTTGTACGATTTCAAAGCGAAATGAGAACGTTTATACGGAAATATGAAAATAAACGGAGTTTTTGCAGTTCTCTGTTGCATACCCATGTTTAACTTGTGTGTGTGCTGTGTCTTCGCATGGCAATCGTAGACGAAATCAACATGTGGTGCCGCTCAAAGCAGAAACAACCACTTTGACAGGCGATCAACCAAGACACTCAGTCTCAAAAATACCAGTAAGACAACGAGTGTGTATTTGACTGGACTGCAAAATTTCAGTATGTCAGTGACACCGCATACGCAGTCAAGAAAACAGGCACCCTTGCAGATCTCTGGTACTTACATATGCAAACACAAAGAGATGAAGTTCTTCGTCAATACTCCAACTATGCATAAAATGTATGAAGTGGTTTACCATTTGAACAAGTAAGTATATAAGAGCTTAAACAATTCAACATTAATATATTTAAGTATTAAATTTGATATTTATAGGTAGTACTTGTCAATATATTTTCAATAAACTTTCTTAAACACTTTTGAATGTTTCGTTTTTCAGAAAAACTTGCCTCTACTTTGAGTAGAATCATTAAAAAAGCATTTTAATACGTTAATCAGGTGTGTCCCAGAAATTTCTAAAGCAGGGGCCGGCAAAACACACATGCTCAGTTTGGCTTTGCTGCGCTCATTTAGCACTTCTTTGTTGTTGTTGCAAAAGAGAGCAGTTTAAGCTCGTATACAGTTGGTGTGGGACTTGCCGGACTGTGCTCTAGAGGTATTCGTATAAACGTTAGCATTTCATATTAAAGCTGTCTGCCTGTATATGTAAAGGGGCACAAATATGCCGGGCTACTAGATTAGATGACCAAAGTTAAGCGATTTGAAACCGCCTTCTCAAAGCCAAGTAGGTTTAATGCGTACGGTTTCCCTACCATATGATCTAGTAGCCGGTCTAACACTTGTCACTTCACAAATAAAGTAGTCCAAGTGTTGTTCACATTTAAGCAGGGCATCCACACACGAATTTGTTCGACGAACAAATTTGTCAAACAAGAATTCATTTGCCCACTAACCAGGCCAACATTTCTCACGAACATCATTTAATTACAAATTTCAACGATTAATCGTGAAAATATGGCAGCGAAAACTAGCACTAGATGGCGATACAAATTAGCTTAAAGCATTATTTCATCCTTTTGGGGGCATTCAATAAATTCCAGCCACAATTCGTTGCTTATTTGGGCACGTGTTCACTCTACAAATATTTTTGACAAATGATGTTCATGCACTTGTTCCCATCCATTGACGAACATGTTCGCACGAACACACGCAGAATAGAAACGTTTCTATTCTCTGCGAACAAAAAGTCGAACACAAAAATCTCCACTAACGACGAACATTTCGTCGACCACAACAAATTCATCATACAAATTCGTGTGTGGATGCCCTGCTTTGTACGAAAATCTCTAGTGATTTCCAAAACACCCCTGTATGATTGTAGGGAAGTTTAAAGCGTAGAAGTTGCAACATTTCCTCAACCGTTTTGCTTTTGCGGGTCACCTCAACTGCTGTCTCTGATTCACTTTGGTCATGAGAGAACAGTAAAAGCTTTTGTTGTTTAATTTGTTTTATTTACCGCCGACCTATTGGCCAAGAGCAAAGAGTATATTTTTTGTATGTATAGGTAAGTGTGTGCATAGCATCGCAAATTGCAAACATTTTCTCTCGCCCTGACTCTCTCCGCTTTCGCTTTAACACAACAATAAATAGAACAAGAGCGCCTTCCCGCCCGTTTATTCATTTTAATGCAGAGTTCCCCAGTCATAGCCCCTGGGGCCGACCATACTCGCCACTTTACACCGAATGCTTGCCGAAGTCATGCTTCACGGTGTGTTAGAGAGAGATACAGTCAAATTTTCGCGCTCTCTTCTTGGGGAACACTGTTTTAATCTTTGAAAAGCAGACTCAGAATCATTTCTACTTAACAGTGAGCGCGTTAGCATTTTCTCTCGCTCTGGCTACAACACAACCTTAAAAGTAAGCTCGATGGCATCAATTAAGTAAAAAGACAAAGCTAAGTGAAGAGCTAAGTGAAAGCTTGTTGAGTTGATGCTTATAAACGAGCTCTGTGAAAATGCAACGAGATCCACGGAACATAAGGCGTGTTCAGCAGAATAATTGATCCCTGAGCAGGTATCAGAAAAACATCGAAAATCGAATAGTTTCTGCTGTTGGAGATATATGATACATGATACATGCTCCAGTATCATGATACCTCAAATTGGCTATTATGATGAGGCATCTCTCGAGTTCAGTATTAAGATAATTGCAAATTTAAACTTGATCAGGGAGCAAGTTGTTCTGCTGAACACGGCCATAGTTTCGAGAAGGGTTTCTATCAGCGATTAAAACCGAAACGATTTTCGGTATTGGTTGCGGTGTCCAACTCAACCGATAGCTATATTTCATGGGAAACGATCATATGTTGCTTGTCCGTTTTCTATACAGTAAAAAAAAGCTTTAGGCCAATATATATTTGAACAGTTTCAATCCCTGGTTTCTATATTGCCTTCTGTGCTCATCTTCATCAAATCCCGCACAAAATTTCATTGACTTTGAAGCTATAACGCAAAAACATAACAACACAAGCGTTTTGCGAGGGTTTTACGGACCACCAAGTGCCCAAGGCTTGTATAAAAGGTGAATGTCTTGAAACGATTCTCCACTAAACCATATTCAGGGTAGTCTTTGAAGCTCTAGAGACTTTTGTATAACCTCTTGAATTTCAAAGTTACATTTTTGCATGAAAATCTTTGCTGCTCCCATCTCTCGATTTATACCTAAATAATATTTTGTAATAATAATAAAAAGTTTAATATATATAAGTATATAAATGGGAAAAATAATGTTTGAAAATAAAATAAAAACGAACAAAAAAATAAAACGAAATTACAAACAAACAAACGAACAAGTAGAAAACAAACTGTTAACACTGGCATCTGGACTGCGCTGGGTGGGTTGATGGATACATGAGGAGTAGGACTATTCGCTTTGGCCCAAATCACTATGAGAAGTTTTGTTTGTTGTTCTCGTTTCCAAATGCTCACAGAGTTCACCACACTAAAACAACAACAAATAGATAGCAAAAAGATTCCAATGGGCTTAGGTTATACGGATGTGGGCGTGGCATCTATATGTGTGTGTGTGTGTGTGTATGTGTCTTCAGTTGGAGCATTCGTCTACTTAGACTACGATTTTCTTTCTCGCTTTTAAACCTTACAATGTTTTTTCGTTTTGGTTTCGAAATCCTGGTAAAATTAATGCGTTTTTCATATTTATAATTATTACATCTACCTTTGGAGCAGTGTGTGTGTGTGTGTGTGTGTGTGTGTGTGTGTATGTATACGGTGACTCGACCGATGCGCTTCAATGGTGTGAATGATGTGGATGAGACACTGATGATGGTAGGGTGAACAAACAGCTAATGGCAGACGGCGCATCGCTTGTGTATTATTTCTTGACAAACTGATAGGGCGCTGCGGGACGGTAACGCATATTTGGCGGTACTGTGCCCCCCATACCACCGCCCGTGGCAGTCACAATGCTATTTGCCATTATGCCACCGCCAGCATTGCCCAGGCCAGCATTTCGTCCATTGAAACTGGCCGCACTGACAACCATGCCGGGTGGTGAGGCGCGTACAATCGCCTGCGGTGGCAATGTGGTATGCATTGCGTTGCCCCGCTGGGCAGCTGTAAAGAAGATAGAAGAGGATATTGTTATAATACTCCAATTAATTCAGATATTTGTATTACAGAGAACAAACCAACAGGTATACAATAAAAGAACAGATGCCAGAA